>BGPR01002463.1:81606-107520 GCA_013235015.1 Araneus ventricosus | reverse complement strand
ATATGCATCTCGCTGTAACATATCTGATCAATTCAGTTTACGTTACAGAAAATATTGCACTTTCATTTCACATTCAGGGATTTTTTCACATTCAGAACGATAATTTTCTTCACGAAGGAAGAAACATCTTATAAAGGTATGTAGATCGAATAATTAACGAAAAATTCGTGAACAATGAATTAAAATGCGAAGTTATTACAAAATCTACTCTCATAACGCCATCAATTGAATACCAGATTCAAATTTCTTGAGATTTATTTGCCCTTTGTACCATATCAGGGGTCGCATAAGTAAGAAAAAAATGACACAATGTTTAGTCATGATAATAAAATTATTTCGAATCTCGTACTTATTCATATTATACAGGGTGAGTCTAAATCGTTTTTAAAAAATTAGAGGGGTGATAGTATCCATCCAGACGAGCAATAATTACCATGGAACATAGGGCCGCATTCCACTCTGAGAGGCAGAAAAGAGTAAAATTAGAATTTCAACATGAACTTACAGTGTTGGGAAAGCGAATGAACGATACCAAAAGTTGCAAAATCTGATTTATTGATCAGAGAAAAACTCGCAGCAGGTGCTCAGAGTGGCGGCCACGCGTGTCGTTGCACAGTTCACACCGGCGAAGGAATGACTGGCCCACCCTCTCGAAGATTCCTGGTGTTGTGCTAATTTTGTCTTCTGCAACAACGATTCTCGCTAGATCTTCAGCCGAGTCCACAGGCGTCTCGCACACTAAAGATTTCATGTGCCTCCAGAAGAAAAAGTCCAGTGGGTTGAGATCCGGTGAGCGAGGAGGCCAAGCCACGCACTGGACGCCAGTGCGCTAGCGACCAGGCCATCTTGCTTAGGAGATATGCTATGTAGGCAGGTACAAAACGACGTCAGAGGCGATGACTTGTTCATGCTCGACGCGTTTCGACTTTACTCTTTTCTGCCTCTCAGAGTGGAATGCGACCCTATGTTCCATGTTAATTATTGCTCGTCTGGAAGGGTACTATCACCCCTCTTATTTTGTAAAAACAATTTAGACTCTCCCTGTATATTCGTATCCATAGCACTCTGAACTTAATGCCCGAAAACATTTGAACTTAATTGAAAACTTCATTATTAAATAAGAAGTAACATAGATACCCTGTATATTCGTATCCATAGAACTTTGAGCTTAATGGCCAAAAACATTTGAACTTAATTGAAAACTTCATTATTAAATAAGAAGTAACATAAATACTCTGTATATTCGTATCCATAGCACTTTGAGCTTAATGCCCAAAAACATTTGAACTTAATTGAAAACTTTATTATTAAATAATAAGAAACGTAGATACCTTCTATGTCAAGAATGGCTGTGCATGTATCACTGCCAAATTTATTAGCTATTGAAACCCTGTAAGTTCCACTGTCAGCCTTCTTTGCTCCACTAATGATGAGCCGAATGACGCCATTGCGATCATCTTCCAGTGTAAGTCTGTTGTCTGGTGACAGCTGTGTGCCGTCTTTAAACCTAAAAATGAGCATTGCAATATAGAATTAACTACAATAGCTAAGAACAAATAGCGTGCTAAATAACTACTTTCTTGTTAGCTTTTCAAGATATGCAAAGGATTAACAGAAATGATCTATATACAACATTTGCTCAAAATACCACTCTCGAAAGTTGCTTTTGCATTTAAAATGGAATTTCGTGAACTTTAGAGAACTTCACATTTTCTCTTGCGCTCGTGAATGTTTCTAGAGCATTCAACTAATATTTACGAAAGTTCGACTTATGTGAGTACTAACATCTGAGCTGCTTTGTGAGTACTAACAGCTGAGCTGCTTTTGAGAATACTAACAGATGGGCTACTTTTGTGAGTACTAACAGCTGAGATGGTTTTTTGATACACATAAACATCCAATGCCCACATTAAGTCGAATGTTTGTCATCATTCGTTAAATAATTTCAAAATTCTTTGTAAACCTTTGTCGTTTCAAATCCTTTTATAAATCTGTATATTTTGTAGTTCTCCACCTCAGATTTTTTCCATCGCACTTATAACCTTGTAATATGAAAATCAGAAAGCAACACTGCAGGTCGATTGATATACATGTATATCAATCGATTGTATTTCATACCGAAGAAATCGGGCATAAAATTATGAAAAGTAGAAGCTATAGAGTTTGAGCAGGGCAGAGCAGAAAGACAGACCAAGAATGTATAAAAACCAGGGTTGTCGATTTTTTTGATTTAAATCAAGATTTTTTTGATTTTAATGATTTTTTTAAAACTATATATATATTTTTTATTATTTAACATTTGTATATTAGACAATGAGCATTACAGTCATAGAATTATATATATAACAACATACCAGTCATTAAGCTGTACTTTATTTTTAAAGAAACAAATTAAAATTTAATTCAAAAATGTAACAACTATTTAAAAAATATTTTTGAACTAAAATATAACAATAATATACTTTTGAGATATAAGACAATTTTATTAAGGAAAAAAGGAACAATATAATAGAAATTGTCATTTCTTGACTATAGATATATTATTGTATGTTAAAATATTATGGAATTTTACACTCGGCTGTTCATTTGTTTCATTACAAACACAAGTTTTGAAACTTTCTCTACTCCTAATCTGTTTGACCCGAAACATTAAATAAAAAAATTTCTAGATAAAATTTTTAAATTCAGGCTTCTAGGTGCATTGACTCACCATCAGGACTACCTGTGTGCCAAATTTCATGACTGTAAGTGTGATAGATTCATCTGGACATTGCGCACAAGGTCACAAACATTGTCTTTTATAAGTATAGATCATAGTTTAAAATGCACTATGTAGATGTTTGTATATCTTTTGGAGCATTTATATGCATTACTTAATTATTTTACATTTGAACATTATTGCAATATAAAAACTTTGTTGTCCCCAACACTATTTAGTTAATTATTTAAATGAAACTCACTGCATTTTACTATGTTCTTTCTTTGTGAACATGATCCTAATATAAATACATGAAAATAATAGGTTTAGGATAGGGCTAATAATACTCCTTTTAGAATGTTATATAGCAGTCTTATGAAATTTTGTTTCAGAATAGGAATTATTAGAGATAAAGTTCGGGAAAATTCCTTGACTCGGAGATAAGAAGTTTTTTAGATCTGGATGTTTAACAATTTTAGCAAAGTAACTCGAAAATTTTGCTCCAATATTCTTGAAGTTTTAATTTATAATTTTCTGTAAGATTCAACAATAATTTTTGAGTGTATCAAGGTGGCTGTATCTAAGGGGGTTCTCATGAGGCCCCCTCCCTCCCGGAATGAAGCAAGTTTTTTAAAATACTTTTTTTTGTAGATTCTATGTCTAGACAATAAACTAAACCCATTCATGATGTTTTCTCATCATATTTCAAAAAAATTATTGCCTTGCGCTGCAAAGGGTTAAAATCTAATTTGCTTGCATTGTCAAAAATAAAGATATAGAAAGTACTCTAGTTACATCAATTCAATGAAATATTTTTTTTATGTTCTATATATTCTTTCTTTAAATATATATTTAAAAATCACTATTTAAAGATACATGAACAATTTTATTTCATTAAAGCAGATTAACTTGATATTTAAAATAAAGTGATTTAAATCAGTGATTTTTAAAAAAAAAATCAGTTGATTTAAATCGCGATTTAAATCAGTGATTTTAATCAACTGATTTAAATCAGCGCAACCCTGATAAAAACATTATATTATGGGTAAAGTCAATCATCTATCTCAACTCGAGATAGCTACAGACATTTTACTACGCAGAGCAGCCAGCCAGACAGTTCGTCAGAACAGATAAAAATAATACACATACACACAAATATATACAATCCTACAAGTGGTTAACAATACAGTTAAAAGAAAAGCACCAATAACAAAACATGTCGAGCGCCATCCAATCTGCATGAGTTCTGTGGCGCACAAGAGCATTGAATTTGAACCCGGTTTCAAAGGATCGTGAGACAATATTCAGCAGGATTGCATCATCGACAATGGTTAATATGAATTGCGGAATTCAGGGTTCAATCCTATTAATGAGCATATTTTGGCGACTTGGGAATGACTGAAGATAAATATTGCGATCATTATTTCCTTTTAGAGATATTATTATTTATTGTGCAGAGTTGTAACTTTTGCTAAAATCACAGGCTTGGCAATATTACTAGCGCTACAACAAGAAGAAAAACTAAATACCGTTCAAAAACGGATTCCGAGACTACCATTATTGAACGATTTTACACGAAACTGGTGTCAGGCAATGAGACATATGAGCGCATTTCCAGAGTTCTTTGTTAGATCACCCTCAGTAAAATGTAAACATCACCCTGCCATTCTTCGTTTCCCCCCTATTTTGATGAAAATAACTTCGCCCGGCGCAGGCGCAAAAGCGCGGGGGGTTTCCGAATCCGTTGCTAAACAATATTTAAATAAAAATAAAAAAAATCTTTTTAAGAAACAGCAAAGGGAAAATTAAATAAAGAAAATGATGAGGAAAAATGAAAAATAGAAGGGCTTGCAAGACAAGAAGCATTTTTCAAGTGCTCTCAGCCATTCTTGTCCAAATTTAACAGGCTTTGGAGGGATGCATCAGAGGAAACAGGCTTCAGAGCTGTAACTTCTTTTAAGAGCTGAAGTCGTGGATCACGGAATCTTGGGCAATGAAAAAGGATGTGCGATATATTTTCTTCCGCATGGACACAAATTCACAGTTAGGAGATACGACGATTAGTAACATTAAGGAGATAAACTATTATTTTATTAAATATTTCAAATCTATTTTTTGAGTCAATAGCAATCGCAACACACAAATGTCTTGATAACAGTTACAACCGCAAAACTATTTGATTTAGGTATATTAGGTAGAACTATTCTATTTATAAGTTTAGATATTCTTATTCTAAAAATCGAAAGAAAGACATACCATTTAACTTCAGGCTTTGGTGTTCCGCAGATGCAGGCTGTTAGTTTGGCAGACATACCGTTTAGAACTGAGGTATCTTTGAGTTTCTTCAAAAACATGGCTGGTTCTCCTTCCGTATCAGCGCCACTAAAATAAAAAATTCCTCAACGAAAGATAATTTTTTTAAACATAAACAGATGCCTTTGATTTACCGTCTCCATGAAAATAAACTATTATTAAATAATATGTTTTTTAAATATCGTTAAAATTACAATTATTATCCTTCTTATTTGGAGTCTTGATGCTAGGCACGTTTTAAAATATACCAAAATAACATCTACAACAAATCTGCTTCATAAAAAACTCATAGCAATGGGATAGCAGAACCATGAATGATATTTCAGTGTTGAAGGTATGCATTATTTAACCAAATATGATTTAACAAAAGGCATGCACGAATAAATAAGCTATAAAATTATTTTTATTTTATGGTTAAATTATTATTTATACTTCCACTCAGAACACCAGTTTTATTGCTTAAAACGTTTTGCTTAACATCCTTTGATATGGCTATCTACAAAACTTGATGACTATTGGTCTTACTATTTCTATCACGAAAGAAAAACTTTTTTGTCTATCATCTTCTTGTACGATCTGCATCTGAACTTGGCGGGTATTATTAGAACTATTTCTGTCGTTAAATTAATTTTTAATTTGTCTTGTGCTTATACTTTCTACAATTTTATAATCAAGAAAGTCAAACACATAGCAGATCACAAACAGTAATTTTGGTTTGAAAATGAGGCATTTAGCTTTCACGATATTTATAACAATCAGTGGCGAATCCAGGGGGATGGCTATCGGGCTGCACCCCCCCAGAGCTAGACCAGAATTCTTTATTTTATTTAAAATCACTACAGTTGTTTTTTCTTAATCTCTCTTCAAAAAAAGTGAAAACATTTCGTCCTGGTTTTTGAGAGGCTCGAAAGTTTTCTCACTTAAGAAGTCATTCCACTCGTATTTGCAGCGTTGACATGGTCAAAAACATGTTTTTGCTGGTTATTTCATTGTGTTTTTTGTTAAATTATCGAAAGTATTGTAGTGTTCTTCATGATTCTTATGGTCAGGTGAGGAAAGTCTGTAAAGTTAAAGTATTTTACATAAGCCATAAGATTTGACATTCGTCACGACGATACAAAACTTTTTATACCTAAGCCCTGTCCCCGACCCAAATCCTGGATTCGCCGCAGATAATGATGTTTAACTTCAGACAATTTTAATTCTGAGATAAATGCATTACGAGTAAGTTATTAATTAGTATATTCAGTCAAAAGACTTTTCAAAAAAGAAATTTTGTTAGGTTTTTTTTATTTCTGCTTCACATTTTTGCCGTAACATTTTTTAAAAAATAGCCTCTGTTTCGCGCAGAGACATGACTATTGCTATTGAATTTTGTATGAAAGAAAAGCCTAACCTACCTCACTGCGATGTTGGCGCTGCAAGAATCTTTACCCACTTCGTTCCTTGCCCGGCATTCGTAGATGCCCGAGTCTGCAGGACGTGGATGGGGCACAGTGAGGATGCACTTGTCGCCTTCCCTCAGGATCGAATATTTGATGCCCGAATCCAATTTGCTCCTGTTAAAGTACCAGTCCACTTGGGGATCGGGAACGCCTTCCACTCGGCATACCAGTTTCATCGGTTGGCTCGCCAAACACTGCAATAAGTGTGCACACTACAGATTTCTGTCAGATTCGAACTTATATTGTATTTAATGGTATTTTAATATCAGACCCAGGTTTTTGAAAGGTTCTCAAAAGAGATTAGAGATCTGTAAGTATTTAATTTTGGGCGAGATGACACCGAGACCAGATATCGGACCGGATAGGCAAATTTAAATTTTTTTAGACCAGGAATTTTGAACTTTTATTTAAACGTATGTGATAGGCAAGGAAGAAAGCGGGATTAGTGGTACGAAAATCAATTTTGAGGCTAAGCAAAGAGGAAAGAGGGATTAGTGGTAGGATAATAAATTTTGAGGTTAGGCAAGAAAGAAAGCGGGATTAGTGGTACGAAAATAAATTTTGAGGTTAGACAAGGAAGAAAGCGGGATTAGTGGTACGAAAATCAATTTTGAAGATCTGACGGTTTCTGTACCTTTGAAACCTCCTCTTTCGTATGGACACAGTATTAAGTCATGAAACATTTTTTTCATCCTATAAGTGGATTAGAAAATAGATATTTGATTGTAAAAAACTAAAACTAAAAAAGAAAAAAAATTGTACCGGGAAGATATTATGTTAATGGTCCAATAATATTGATTTGAGAATTTCGACTGTGTTTATATGTTGAAAACCTGCTTTTTTACATGGAATGGGCACGAAGCTAAGATAACTTTAAGCTCGTTTTTCTCGCATATTGCGTTTTATCTACGAACGCCCTTTCTTCCCATCCTCTCACATATTATTGTTTAGCAACGGGTTCGGAAACCCTCCTCGCTTTTGCGCATGCGTCGGGCTGAGTTATTTTCATCAAAATAGGGGGAAAGTGAAGAATGGAAGGGTGATGTTTGCATTTTACTGAGCGTGATCGGAAATGCGCTCATATGACTCATTGCCTTTCCGGTGTAAAATCGTCGAAAAATGGTAGTCTCGGAATCCGTTGCTGAACAGTACATAAATATTGTTATGCATGTAGGAATTGTGGTTTTCTAGAGTAGCTATTCACCTAAATTTAATCACGCAATTTTAATTCCCCTCAGTAACATTCTTAAAGCGCCGAACAGTTTAATTTGAATAAGTACATCGCAGATCAGAAGAAAACGAAGTCCTTGAGCTATCACGTGCTTTACTCCTGATAAGCACATGATCTCGTGGGAGTAGCGTTCTTTTTAAACGGCGTGTAATCTTTTAATTATCACTCGGATGACAACGAGATTTTAAGCGAGCCTGAAACGGGGTTTTCCCCGATGGCTGGGGGGTTGGCGAATAACGAAGTCATCGAGTAATTCCAGCAGGGTTGCCATATTGGCCTTTTTATGGCCAAATTATGGAAAGTTGGCCTTTTTTCAAAGACCCTGGCCGTAGGAATTTTCATTTGGCTTTAAATTCATTTTTGGCTTTATTTTCGTTAATTACTTTTAGAACAATTTTTAATTATATATTCTAATGTTTTCTAATACATTTTTTATATAACACATTTCAAATGATATATAATGAGCTGTCAAACGAAATGGCTCCTGAATAGAACAAGAATGTTTGAAATTTCTTTCACTTATATTTTAGTTTAATAATAGAACATTGAACATATGCCTATCAAGTGGGGTTCGTTTTCATGAAGGATAGCTGTCTTTCTAATAGCAAATGAGGTCTTCAGTCAATTTGTCAAATTTGGCCTTATTTTTTAAGAAGGTTTGGCTTTATTTTGCTATTTTGATCTGGCAACCCTGATCCCATGGCATTTAAATTGTTTTCTCTCCTATCTATGTAGCGCTAACTTTAATCTTTTTTAAGCCGTAAATTCTCTCTTAAATCCATCATTTGTCAATAATCATATCTCTGTAAATATAACTCTTCCAATATGTTTCCTTTTAATAAACAAATTTAATTGTTTAAAAACTGAATTTTCCTTTTTGGAGCTACACTCCCCTAGGTATTGGCCGAATTTTTAGTATCAGTCAAGATCGGAGTAATGATGACAAATGATGACTTCTACCGAGATTAGGATAACTTTAAATCTTACAAATGGTTGCTACAGCTGAGATTTTATTTTTCCCGGAACGTCTAAATCTTACATGCATAAAACATTAATTAAAACTATGTTCTATGGCAGAGGCATCTCATTCGAAATTGGAAAAGAAATTTCAATCATACCTGCGTATCGGATAATCGTTCGATGAATCTTGGAGGAGTGTGTGGCTGGACAGAGACTTTTCCTTTAGAGCTAGCATCGCCCTGATTGTTGGATGCCTTGCACTCATAAATACCTTCGTGTCGAGGATTGCAGCGGTACACTTTTAGAGTAGCCTGCGATTGATAAAGGTTCAAAATGTTATAGAAGTAAAATATCATTACGATTAAGAAATTTCTGTTCTAAGAATCTAAAATACATTTATTGATTTTAACAGAATGACATTTCTTGATAATTCTTTTAAATATACTTCCACAATAAAATGGTAAAAGGTATCAAAACACCGCATTTGATAAGAAAATATTACCCTCTTCAGGGATGAATTTTGTAAATGACAATATGAAGCATTTTTTTTTATTTCATCGTATTTTTTTAATTTTATATCGTCAACAATTCAGTAAGGCAGAAAAATTGAATTTTTTCTTTTCAATTTATAACCAACAGATTTTAATCTTTTTTCACTTAGAATAACTTTACTTAAAGATAAACTAACTACCCGTGAATAATATTTATGATACATTGTTTGGCAAACATCCGTGATGGCCCGTTGATAGGCAACTTAGGTTAGCCAAACAGTTCAAACTTTGGACGCTTCAGAATATTAATATAAGAATTATTGATTCATTATTATACTTTTACAAAGCGTTTCAAATGAAAAATATGGTGAAAATACAAATGACGGAGAATTCCCTAGACATATCTATTGATCCTTAATTTTACCTTCTTTCCATCGAATGTTGGAAGGATAGTGTCTGAAATCGATATGGGCTGATCGTCCAGGAGCCAACGAACTTCAGGAATGGGATTTCCAGAAACAGTGGCTTCCAGTTTGAATGTGTCTCCTTCTTGAACTTTTAGGTCGCTCAGAGGTGACACAAATGAAGGGGAACTCTTCTGCTGGCCTTCAATATCTTTACCTGCAAACAATGATAGAATATTGAATTTAGATAAATGAAGATCAAAGATCTCACAAACCGAGTTAAACCAAAAATTTCATATTGGATAATAAGAAAATGGTCAATTCACAGTTTAACCCAGTGTTTCTCAACCTCTCAGTATTTGCGACCCAATTTTCAATCATAATTTTCATCGCGCCCCCTCATACAACAACAATGTATTTTTAATTAGTAACAATGTATTTTTAATTAGTAACATTTAATTAGATTCAATTATTAACAATGTATTTTTAATGAGTAACAATGTATTTTAATTAGTAACAATGTGTTTTTAATTAGTAACAATGTATTTTTAATTAGTAACAATGTATTTTTAATTAGTAACAATGTATTTTTAATTAGTAACATTTAATTAGTGACAATGTATTTTAATTAGTAACATTTAATTAGTAACAATGTATTTTAATTAGTAACAATGTATTTTAATTAGTAACAATGTATTTTTAATTAGTAACATTTAATCAGTAACAATGTATTTTTAATTAGTAACATTTAATTAGTAACTATGTATTTTTAATTAGTAACATTTAATTAGTAACAATGTATTTTTAATTAGTAACATTTAATTTGTAACAATGTATTTTTAATTAGTAACATTTAATTAGTAACAATGTATTTTTAATTAGTAATATTTAATTAGTAACAATGTATTTTTAATTTAGTATTGATAAGTTAATTATTAAATACATTGTGCAGTGCTGATACAATTCTATTTATAAGTGCATTATATCAGTATAAATGTGTATTCTATTTTTTGATTATATCAGAATGTATTTTGTTGCAGTTTCCTTTCAGTAAATTAATCAATTTTTTAAAATAATATTTTCTTTTTTATATGCTCATGCCGCCCCATTTAGCGTTATCATGCCCCCCCCCTAAGGGGGCGCACCCCACAGATTTAGAATCGCTAGTTTAACCTGTTTTCTGGGTATGTTGGATACATACGTCAAGGTCAAATTACTGAAAATTTAAAGGCCCAATGACTGATTAAGGAACTTCCAGCTAATCTTCACAATTTATGGAATTTTTTTGTGTTGATACTTCTTTAAAATAGGAAGTAGATCCAGATTATTGAATTATAACGTTAATATTTAGTCATTGTAAATTTTAATTATTGCCTTTACAAAAGTTTTAAAAGTAAATAACGAAGTCAGAAAATTAGCTTTTTTTCGGCAGTTCGGTACAGTTAATCAAAACTTTATCTGATATTAATACATTTTTTCTAAACCGAATATAGTTTTTAAGCTGGACTTAAATAGAACAGATTTCTTAGAAACGACAATCAGACATCGACTTATTATAAAAATATTTGTCATCAGTAAAAAACAGCACGAGTGTAAAAAAGAATGCATTTTATTTAAAATAGTATCGCATTGTCTCTCAAAGAATATGGAATGGTATTTTCTTTTCGGTGGGAAAAGCTACTAAAGCATGGGTCGATCCTGGCGAAAATTGGGGACGTTTTCCGTCCCCTTCACGAAATTCCACTTCATAAAAACGGCCCCTTCACAAAACTCTAATTCACGTAAAATATAAAAATATGACTGCTAAAATTAAAGGTTTTACATGATAAAAAAATTTTTCACAATTTTTTTTTATTTTTCCACAAAAATAATTTTTTCCCCACAAAAATATTTTTATTTTTCACAAAAATATTTTTATTTTTCACAAAAATATTTTTCCCCCACAAAAATGGGCCCCTAAAAAAACCTGGATCGACCCCTGTAAAGTTCATTTATATCTATAGGAATCGTAGTAAGCGTTCGAAATCAAAATTATTAACGCAGTAAACAATGTAGTTATAACTTTATAAGGAATGCTTTCTATATAAATAACTAGTATTTTAAACTGATGTATTTGGTTTGCCTACTGTACTAAAGATTTTCTTTTGACATTTTAAGATGGTTTAACAAATTCCTTTTAAACTTACGTCTGTTATTAAAGCAAAATTCTATACTCATTTTTTGTTCAGCTGGCTTATTACTCATTTTTCTTTTATAAAAGGAAACGAATAAAAACAATGGTGAATGAATCCAGCTATCTTTGTTGTAAAATCTCTCCACTACGTAACTTCCTGTCACATGACGCTATCTTATCATTTTACAAAACCAAGTGCAGAAAATACTCAACTTTGGTGGAAAAGCGTACTTTCAAATAAACTATCAAGAATAAATATAGCTAAACTCACATCTTTCCTCACTGAAAATGAGAACCTCATAAATCAGCCACCGGACGCAACCAGTTCATCCGACTCCGACCCAGACTCTCCTTCACCAAGACCTCAGACCCTCTAGAGGTTCAATACCAGGACCCTAATCAGTCCTCCTACAAGTGTATAGATGCAGCGAACTTTTGGGACCTGTCTTAAAATTGTTTTTGCTTCGCGAGTCTTTCTTTTCATATGTAAACACACATTCTTCATCGTTTTTATAATTTTCACATGTTTTTCGTCGATGTTAAAACACTGTATGTAACCCTTTTGTTTCTTCTTTTCTTTTGATCAATAAAGTTTCTACGCACACTCATCCAAACTGCAAACCGGAGATTTTTATCTCTGGAGTCAGGGGTGCGTCGTAGTGTAAAGTAAAGATGATGATGAATAATGATATAAGCAATATATTGTGTCATAATCTTACTTATCACTTTCAAAGGAGCCGAACAAGCCTTTTCTCCATGTTTGTTCGTAGCCGTGCAGGTGTAATCTCCAGCGTTGTCCGGTTTACACTTATCGAAGACCAAAGCGACCTCGCCGCTCGGAAGATGCCTTTTTCGTATGTTGGGATCATCATCGGATACTTCTTTCCCATCTTTCGTCCTAAAATGAATAAAAATCTCACTTGTACAGGGTGTTTCAAAAACACATGGCAAAAATTAAAGGGTAGATCAGGCATATGATAAGCATAAGATTTTTTGTATCTGCTGTGGTTACACTTTATCTCTAAAATAAGACATTAGTTATGTTTTTAACATATGTACCCTATTAGCACAAGATATTGATCGATATCTCCAAGATGTTGTTCGATATTATGAATGCCTTACAATATCGTGAAAATATCGTAGCGATATTGTATAGAATCTTGTACTAATAGGGTAGTTACCGAAATATAGAGGATCGCGTCACCAATCCATGTGTATTTTTGCCCAACTTTGCGAACCAGTAGTCGCTGAACTACAATTCCGATTTTCAATTTTTTTTGTAACTTCTGTTGTTTCCCTTATCTCTAAAATAAGACAGTTATGTTTTTAGCATATGTAGTGACGAGATATAGAGGACCTTCCATACCAAGTTTTTTGGCGTTTTGGCGTGTGAATCAATTTCCTTCCTGAGACCCCAATGGGAGGAACGTATCCTACTTTAAAAATACGTCCGGTCTTAAAGGGACAGGTGACCACTTCATGGAAGGTCACGAACGCTTTTTATCTTCAAACTTCTCTTACCATGGCTTTATGGTATTGGCATCTGGAGAATTGCATCCATAGAAATATCTAAATTCCCGTTGAACAGAAATGGCCGATTTGGTTTCACGGAACCACAAAACGCATCGCCATTTTCCCCCCAGGGACGCTTTCATTAAAACTATCTTTTGATTAATTGTTTACATTAATGGGCTAATTGTGCGATCTTTTCAGCGATAAAAAACCCTTTAAACACAAGGGCTATGCAATGTTAAAACTTTTACATTACTATCTACAACGTTTATTTCGTGCTAACGTTTTGTAATCGGTTAAAGACTTTGTCCTCATTCTGTACACTATAACGTTTTACGGACCAATATATTTTGATATCTAAATAAATATAAATACAAATAAAGGGAATTTTTAATTTTGGAAGAGTTAAAAATACAAAAAATAATAGCAGGCAACGATAAGAAGTAAGAATCCGGTGGATGACTTCATCAGACGCCATTCATCCATGCAGATTCAAAACTGGAATAGATTTTCTGTAGAGGAAAAAGACTTTTAAGGTCTGAATTAATCAATATTAATTTCCTCTACGGCCTGAACCCATTCCGGAATATGTTAGAAAGAAAAACATTTATCCACAAAGAAGAATCTCTAATACTCGTCAAAATTCGACTTCATTCGGATCATTTATTAATTATACCTAGAAATTTATTTCAGCGACAACTTGATAACATGCGGCTTAATAAACCTATTCAATCTACTTTATAAATAAAATACAAGCTGAAATTTGTAACGTTTTCATGAAACCTATTTTACTGCGCTATATAAATACATATTATGAGTTTGATATGATTCTATTCAGACTCGAAGACTTATTGCGTTTTAAAATGATAAGCTGACCATGTGACGAAGTCATGTGCCCAGCTTCAGCAACGCAACAGTTTCCCGTGAGTTGGTATAAAAGCTGTTTCGTACTGAAGGGTTGTATGCATTGGCAGCGGATACACCCTGGATTTTTTTGTTCTTACAGAACCAATGATCGCCCAAACGATCGTTGTGTTATGTTCACTTCAGAAAATATGTGTAAACTGACATGTTTGTCGGCTGTTTTACTTATACATGGTTCCCCACTTACATCCGTTACACCTCCCATAACTTCTAAACGGTGACAGCTTGGGCCATAAAGTTGGTGTCTAGGTATAGTAAAAAGACTATGCGCTACTTGATGAGACAACTTACAACGCCATCTGTCAGCAAATTTTGGAATTAGCGGTCCTATCTCATAAACGGTGAAAGATACAAGAAAAAATGAATTAGAAAGTTGTAGAACACTCTTGATTTAGTACGAATAGATACTTTGCGCACATCAGTACTCAAAATAGAATGTAAAAAAATGAACATTTGTTTTATTGTGATTTTCAACACTATGGCGTCGTGAAACGCGAGCGAAGAGAGAAAAGACCACCTTACGGACTATACCAGCCTGTGTTGTGGCGCAGGAGAAACGCACACGATTTGCATTGATGAGGACCCCTCCGCCAACATTGCAGGATCTTCGACGACGCATTGCTGTGCCTCGTAATACCTGCCATGTTGCACAATGTGCAGCGAGAAATCCAGTCCAGAGTGCAAATGTGTATAGTGGCTAACGGTGAGCATTTTGAGCAATATAAATAAATGATCTAGAAGACAGGGACGAGTCTCAGTTTTTTTATTCCACTCTTTATGACATGGCAATTTTCGAAATCGTGATCAAACAAATGTTCATTTTTTGCATTTTGTTATGAGTATTAATGTGCGCAAGGTATCTTTTCTTACTAAATTTAGAGTGCTCTACAATTCTATAATTGACTTTTTTCTCGTATCTTTCACCGTTTACGAGATAGGACCGCTAATTCCAAAACTTGCCGATAGATGGCGTTGCAAGTTGTCGCATCGAGTAGCGCATAGACTTTTTACTATACCTAGACACCAACTTTATGGCTTAAGCTGTCACCGTTTAGAAGTTTGGGGGGATGTAATGGATATAAGTAGGAACCCTGCATATACAATAAATATCTTAAAAGAACAATCTCAATAACTGAGGGCTTATAAGAAGAAAGTTATTATACAACGTGGCTCTCTTCATTTATTTACTTTTTTCAGTACAGCAAAACCCCGGGAATCCGAAATTTCGGATAATACGAACACCTTTTCTTAATTTTCTGAAAACATTTTATTGAAAAATGAAGGAAAAATAAGAATTACGAATGAGAAACGAAGCTAATGTTTATTCCTAACTTAAAAGAAGCATTCGAATTGGTCTTTAAGAATGTTTCTACAAATTAAGGTGCTGTCTTCAAACTCAGATGTCTTCTTTTTACTCTCAACTTGTTTGCCACTGTACCATGCGAACTGTGGCGTGCTCTATGCGTACGCTTCACAGTGTTCCCAGAATCAATACTCTACTGCGTTTGGTATATCAAGAGAATTTCCCGGATAATCCGAATTCCTCGGAATCCGAACAAGGGTCAGCCCCGATTAGTACGGATTCCCTGGAAAATGTATGATCTGAAAACGCCTGTTTTTGTTTCTTCTTAAATGTCATTAAATCTGAAAATCCAGTAAGACGTTTCATCTCGTTACCATTTGATATCTGGAATTGGATCTCCAGACACTTTGCATTCCAGCTTAGCAGGGCAGTCCATCACACCTGTCACAGGCTCCAGAGGTTTACCAAACAATGGGGATTCTGAAAATAAAAATATAAAATGTCAAACAATTTCGCACATTCTTCTAACGTAAGAATATCAGTGTCAAGTGGGCGTTCACTGTCTGTGTCAGAACGAAACTGAAGACAGGATCGTTATAAGTTATTTTATTAATAACGTGGTGATGATAGTTTGGCCAAGCTGCGCCTAACAAGCTGCGAATATCAGTGTCAAGTGAGCATTCACTGTCTGTGTCAGAACGAAATTGAATACAGGATCGTTAAAAGTGAAGCGTCAATGTGAAAAATTAGTCAGAACTAGAGCGGATGGTTGGATATCCAACCATTCCCGATTTCCATTTGGAGTGCCTGGCTGGACTGTTCAGTTGCTTGGACTTCGCGAATTCCGAACTATGATACGAATATACTTCGCAATTTTATTTACTCTAGTAATAAGTTTTTCTCTTTTTAATTACTTATGACATGAATTTGGCCTGAGCAAATTCGCTTGGATGTTACTGAGGAGAGTTCTTCTCCAAAGTTTGAAAACGAATGGCGGTTATCAATGAATGGGTGAAAGAACTTCGAATTCGTTTAAATATCAACTGAAACAGAAGAAAATCATGTCTAACAAGGAGAAAGGGCTGAAATCTAGAAGTTGGTACACACTCTTAAAATGGCGCTAAGTCGCCAAAGCTAATACTGGTAATATCTGCATATGGCTTTGGCCCCAATGAAGTGCAGCGGTCAACGTCTTGCTTTGGCGATTTGGCAGCGTTTTAAGAGTGTGTACCAACTTCTAGATTTAAACCGGAGAAAGATTAGATGGTAAGTTTTGTTTCAAATGTTATCTTAGTTTTTCCTGTTTAAAAAGAATCTGCAGTACAGTTTTGATATACGGCATCACTGGCGATATTTCGTTGTCTTGGCGACTTTGGCGACTTTGTGGTTAAAGTTAAGCTTAAGGTACGGAAATTCTCGTTTTTGGGAATTAAAAAAAAAAAAACCTAGATTCGTAACATTCAATAAAAAAGCAAAGCTACGAGGTTCCCGCTTTGCTAAAAGTGACGCCGCTGATGTTTTTTTCAAGTTTAAGAAATTTGCCCGGAAAGCGTACGCAAGAGAACACTAAAATGTTCAACAAAACAGTCGCCATGTTTGTTTAGGCGACACAACCGACGCCATGTTTGTTTACACAAAAAAGTCGCCAAAATAATGAAATATCGCCAGTGATATCGTATATCAAATCTGTTCCAAGATTTTATTTCGTGTAAGTATATTTCTTCATTTATGGGGAAATCATTCAGTTAATACATCATTTTGAAAAGAAGGACGACTCTTTTTACTTTCTCGTATACGAAGTATACAAAGAGAAAGTATTGTAATCGTCAAAAAATTCGAACTCGAGATTTTGACGAATCTCCACGTTTTAGACCTCCATGAGTCCGAAAAACACAATTTGGGAATTATGTCTGTCTGTATGTCTGTGTGTCTGTGAACACGATAGCTCGAAAACTATTAGAGCTACGGGGATTAAATTTGGTATATGGTCTTTAAACATAATTTGTAGGTTTCTATCAAATTTTGGACAAAATCCGTCAACGGGAAGTCTGTCTGTCTGTATGTCCGAAGTCATGCGAACACTATAACTCAAAAACTTGAATAGCTAGATGGATAAAATTTGGTACACAGTTTTATCGTCATGAATGTAGGTCCGTATAAAATTTTGGGCCAAATCCGTCAAAGGGTTGACTGTCTGTCGGCCTGTATAATTTACCATTGAAACCAATCCGCTATCTCCACACGCATGCGTACAGAAGCAATCGTCTTTGCTCCCGAAAGGAGCGAATTACGTCAGTTTGTCCTTGAGACGGCAAGAGTGAAACCTAGCAGTGTGCGATAGATGCGTTTTAATCGGTACGCATCTCTTTGAATTCTTTACCTAGATATTTTTCAACCACTGTAATGAAAAACCTTCTGATAGTCATTGGATTCTGGATAACAGTAGGTTCGAATTTTTTTAGCCACGCGGGGAAAGGAGAAACGGCACCTTTTGGGGGAAGTATACGAGAAAGTTTAGGGGAGAACACTCCCGCTGGTTTCTTATTATGATTTCGGTAAGTTAAGTGCGAAGGCGAAGAACGACGTCACAGACTTTCAGCGACGCTAGCCAATAACATTGGCTGATTTCCTGCCTTTGGTGTATCAAAGTAGGGTTTGTAAATATGCTGCTGGGCCATTACTCAACACCTGGGTGGGGGCAGATACGTGTGTGCGGTGGCGGTGGGGATACTTGAGGTGTGTGCCTCGTCGAGGAAATCGGGAATCGGAGTGACTGGTAGTGAATGGATGGAAGATCGTGAATAACTTAATGATCTCGATCGGTTTAAGAGAAAATTTAGAGTCCTTTGGTATAAGAAAAGGCTTAAGGTTATAGAACTGAATGAAACTTTAATTGGGTTTTAATGAAAGTCAAAACATGAATGGACAGTGCGATTTACGATATTTTGTCGAAAGTTTCATAGATATGATATCAAGATCGACTATGCACCAGTTATTAATTATTTAGAAATACAATTCTTACGGATGACTTCGACGTTTGCTGAGCTCCTCATTTCTCCTCCGACATTGGATATGAGCAGGGTATATTTCCCGGCATCCTCTGGCTGCACTTTCTCAATATCGAGCGTGACAGTTCCATCCGGGTCTTGGCGCATCTTGATTCGGTCGCTGGGCTCGATTGGGACACCATCTCGCAACCTGTGGAATTAACACTTTCATTAATGTTAGATGAAACACCGCAAAAGGGCAACTGCAGGTCTCACAATATTTTAACTCTATCGATACGGGAACGTCCCTCCAAGCAAAAGACGGTGAACGCCCGGAACTTCCGAATATCACTCCGAAGTTTTCACCCTTTCGTTAAGTGTGATTGATTTCACACCCACAGACCTCGCTTTCTTCGTTAGAGGCCCAGAAAGGTTTGGGAAACAGGGGAGGAGGTTCATAAAATTCGGAGAGCGTACGCTGTGATTGCGGTTTTTGAGAAGTGAATTTGCCTTATCTATGAAAGAGAAACTCAGGCGTTCCCGTATTTTGAGGTCTCTCTATTCCAATGGTCTTAGGAATCAGAGGATTAAAGCATCCGACTAGGTTTGGAGAAAATGTTAAAAAAGCATGCACAAAAAAACCTTTCAGAGCTTAATAACAAATATAGGCTTAAATAGTCATAATTAGAAGTGAAAATTCATATATCATCAGTAGTTTTTGAAAATAATTTTTTTCAAATAAAAATTTTTTACTAAAAATTTCAATATTAAGAAAAACAGCATAATTGAAAAAATCTGGAACATATTTATATTTAATTTCGCATGTGTACTTCTCAAACTATCTAGAATGTAATAGACCGCAAGATAAAATTTATTCTAATAAATAAATATTTTATGAACATTCAAAGTTGTCGTCATTGATTTTTCGCCAAAATTATCCTGTATTTTGAACTGAAAGTGACTGTAAAACATGACTAAATAAAGCTATCATAAAATTTGTGGTCTATTACACCCTCAAAGGTTTTTTTTACACATGTTTGCCAAATTTCAATGAATTTTAATGAAGTTGTTTGGAAATATCACGTTTTTTGCGGACAACTCTTAGTGAAATTTTCATTTTTCAGAAAACGCATTTAAAAAATATAATAACACATTAGTTCAAATAAATATCAAGGAATAAGAATAAAAACAAAGAGTGTTTCAGAATCTTAATAGTTGTGGCTTTATTTTTAGATTACAAGAAAGTTTTTGAATTTTCCTTAGTAAATCGCTTTTTTTCAACCTAGTCGGATACCTTAAGTCTGGAGATAAGGAAATCAAGAACATTAGAGATTATAGGTACATCATAGCTTTTATAATTCTTAATAGTTCTGGTAGTTCCGATGAATCGGGAAAAAACATATTTTTGCATTTAAACAGATCAATTTACATCCTGATCAAAAATGTAATGTCATATAATGTCCTGCTCTTTATCATCAGCAGAGGATCAAGAATTCTTTCTGACAAAACAGCTATTGAATCAAAAAGACTATTTCGAGAAGTTATTCATATTCCGTATTCATCAAGGGGAGTTGGAACCCAAAGTCTGAAAATGTTAAATTGGCCACTTCGATGCACCTTTTCTCAAAATCTGTTATAGATTCATGTTTGAAAATTTTTATACAAGTAAAGTGCATTTTTATCATTATACTAAAATGATTTTTTTTTTAAAATTCAAAAATTTTATTTTTTACAAATTTTTTTGTGTCAAAACAAAAAAATGCTTAATTGGCCACTTCGATGTACCTTTCCTCGAAATCTATTATAGATACATGTTTGAAATATTTTATAGAAGTAAAGTACGCTTTTCTCATTATATTGAAATCAGCTTTTGGTTAATTTTTAATTTTTTTATAAATTTACAAAATATTTAATTAGACATAGTGAAATTTTACCCTATTTTGACACAAAAAAATTGCAAAAAATAAAGTTTTGAGTTTTTTTAAAAAAGCCAATTTCAGTATAATGAGAAGGTGTACATTACTTGTATCAAAAGTTTCAAACATGTATCTATAACAGATTATGAGAAAAGGTGCATCAAAGTAACAAGGTTAGGGTTAACGGACTTAAGGGTTCCAATTCCTCTTAATGGATTTATTTTCATACGAGTACTAAAGGAAGAAAAAGAAATGATAATGGATGGTGAAAGACCTGACCTGCTTGATGGAAATGCCTCATTCGGATTTATATCTCTATGAGCTTTGAAATGAAATTTATATTTTGTACTTTTAGTAAGCTAATATTTTTTTTCTGGCTTATAAAATTATTTTTAAAATTTTACAGAAATGTTAGCAATGGATATATGCCAGTATTAAAACTAACTCTTTTTGGAATCAAGTTATGGTTATAGAGGTGACATTTAAAAAAATACACATATGGCAAACAGTTTGAAAATGTTGTATGAAGGCTTGAATATTTAGAATTAGCAAAGAATCAAATAAAAAAGTCGCAAAGCAATAAATTTCAGAAACTTTTACATCAGACTAACAGCAAAGCTTTTATTTTTTTCTTATCATGAGTAAAACTTTGCATAAGCGCGCGAATTAGCACGCGTGTTATGGTTTAGGAATCTAAGGAAGTACATCTCCTTTTGACATAGGAACTGCTGTATTATTATGTGTAGTATACTTCAGGACGTAAAATTTTCCTTAGACTGAGTTTGTTAACAAAAATAAGCGTTTTTGTTACAAGGATTTTAAAACTTAACTTAAAGAAAGATTATAATTTAATATGGTTTAACTACTCAGTATAACTCACTTTTCTACAAAAGCTATACATCTAGGTAAACCTAGAGTTTAGGGTGCATACTATTTTCTCGACAATTTTCTTTGGCACAATTTATTTGCAGTCGCCAAATACTGTTTAGGATGCGCAGTGAGTTTTTTATAGGTCCCCTGCGCATTCGTTCAATGCCTAAAGCATCCCAAAACGAGAGATTGAGCACGCAATGCCTTTAGCATTGCAAGTGTGTACCAGGTAAATTTTTTAAACTTAAAAATACATCAGCGGCTTCGCTCTCAGCAAAGCGTGCCCGTCGTAGCTTTGCTTTTTCATTGAGAAACGAAACACACAGGAAAAACACGACGTCTGAAGACGATGAAACGTAGCAAGGGAAACATTGTTTCCAGATAAAACATTCCTTGTTCGATATTTGGAAGCCATAATCAGCAACACAGAGAAAGAGAATCAGCAAATTCAATGAACGAAAATCTTTTAAAAGAGAAGCGAACGGTTATTGAAAAAAATCGTTTGGTAGTGTTCAAGAATTTCAAACGAAGTATTATTCAAATTCTTTTGCCGACCAATCAAATCGAAGAGCGCAGACAGTGGATCAATGGAAATGAAGCCAAATTAAGGGCATGCGTCGTAGACCGGTAAACAAATCACTGTGGGAACATGCGCAAACGACGCCGAAAAAATTTTCAACTCGCGTCCAAAACAAACGTTCTGGCACTCTCTCTCTCTCTCTCTTGGCGACAAACAATTGGCGAGCTTAAGGGAAACGAAGTGAGTACGCACCCTAAACTCCAGGTTAACCTACATCTATTTTTAGGATGAGATTCCACACATTTTTAAGCTCTAAATTTTGAGCTCAAATTTTAACTTCAATTTTTATAGCTAAAATTAAATACTATAAAAGTTCAGAGGTAGACTCCAATTAATGAATTTTTACTCAAAATATTAAACTCTTGAGAAAATATATTTAATTTTATTACTTAATTAACTTTATTCTACACTTAATTAAACTGATGAAAATGAAATTTTAAATCTGGAATCCATAAAAGTTCCTTTATTCTGTTTTATTCCTTTTTTTAAAAATTTTAAAAATATTTTATGAATCAAAAGACACCATAGAAGAGATGTCACATAGTTCAGCAATAAGTTTTAAATATTGAATAATATATCCATTAATACTCATTTCTTATTCATTAAACATACCATTTGACGTCAGGTTTGGGTTCTCCATCAATCTTCGCTGTGAGTTTACCAGGTTCTCCTTGAACAAAAGAGGCCGGCTTCAAGGATTCCACGATTTCGGGTAATCTGAATCCATCTCCTGCAAGCAAGAATTTATGGTTTTTACTTTTTTGTATACCAAGTATACTTGGTCGAAATTTCCCAACAAAAGACAAAGGAGATCAGTACAAACCTAAAAAGCATTATTTTAAAAGAAAAAGGAAAATCAAACACAAACATAAAGATGCTAATAAGATTGATTTAAAATATCATTAGCCTCCCGGCTAAAAAAGAGCTTTCATAAAAATAAATTTACCCCACGCTTAGAATAGAGAAAAACTGTCCTCAAAATAAGTAATCATCCTTTTTACTTTCTCGTATACGAAGTATACAAAGAGAAAGTATTGAAATCGTCAAAAAATTCGAACTCGAGATTTTGACGAATCTCCACGTTTTAGACCTTCCCTGGGTCCGAAAAACACTACTTTAGAATAATGTCGGTCTGTGTGTCCGTGAACACGATAACTCAAAAACTATTAAAACTATATGGATGAAATTTGATATGCGGTCTTTACACATAATGTGTAGGTTTCTATCAAATTTTGGACAAAATCCGGCAAAGGGAAGTCTGTCTGTCTGTCTGTCTGTCCGCGGTCATGTGAACACTATAACTCAAAACCTTCAATAGCTAGACGGATAAAATTTGATACACAGTTTTATCATCATGAATGTAGGTCCATATCAAAGTTTGGACCAAATCCGTCAAAGAGTTGATGGTCTGTCGGACTGTATAATCGCATACTTGTAAAAATTATATCTCCTAAACCCTTTGGCTTAGATAAATAAAAATTGGTATGACTATTGGTATTGGTTGCTAACATTAATTATAGATCTGTGCCCAAATTTCGTTTCAATCGGTTAAAAAAAAGGCGTTAAAATTGTTTTCACATAGCAAGAGAATTTTAATAATTCAGCTTTAATAATTGCAAAAATGATTTGAATGAAAATATTGAGAAAAACAGAATTTCTAGCTGCTTTTGGTGATTTCTCGTAATCATTTCTTAATTTTGGTATATTGTTACTTAGAAAAGGAGAAAATTGTTGGATATAGTCAAATAATAAAAACCACATAATTTCATATATTAAGAAAATTTCGTTAATGAAAAAGTTTGAAAACACGAGTGTTTTCAGGTTGACACGTCACACACGTTGAGAAAATAATAGAACAAAAATACCTTCATTAGAAGTTATACAGGTTATAGAAAATTGCAAACAAACTAACAAATTAAAAAAGGGTCATCTATGGGAAACGCCAGAAAATCTTCAAAATTATGAAGGAGAAAAAACTGACCAGCTTTTGTTAAAATCATATCAGAGAAATGTCTTCTACTTTGAAAGCATATTAACTTAAATTTAAAATCTGTCCCATAAACGCCGCCATTTCTTAAAATGCATCAATTATTTCTTCGAAGGTTTAAAATTACAATTTACTGAATTTCTGACGTCTTATAGGACAGCGATGGCCTAGTGGTTTCGGCCTAGGGACTAGAGGGCTCCATAATCGAAACCCGATTCTGCTGAAGATACCAGTGCAATGGGCTCGGGTGTCTTCAGCACTGTTGCACGTTAAATCATCCGTACTGGACAAGCGTTCTCCCGTTGGTGTGGTGCGGAAGTTTGAAGAGGGGGTGCCAGTTCGTGTGGGATCCTCATAATCTGACCGCGGTTTAAAATAACAAGGTTCGTCCCAAAATAGCCCTGGTGTGACTTCAAAACGGGACGTTAATATATATATAATGCAAGTTTCCAACAGCTTCCATTACCCCCCCCCCCTTAACTTCTAAACGGTAACAGCTTAGGCCATAAAGTTGGTGTCTAGGTATAGTAAAAAGGCTTTGCGCTACTGGATGAGACAACTTACAACGCCATCTATAGGCAAATTTTGGAATCAGTAGTCCTATCTCGAAAACGGTGAAAGATGCGAGAAAAAAGTCAATTACAAAGTTGTAGAGCATTCTCGATTTAGTATGAAAAGATACCTTGAGCACATAAATACTCAAAACAGAATGTAAAAAATGAACATTTGTTTGATTGTGAGTTTCAACACTATGGCGGCGTGAAATCCAGTCCAGTGTGCAAATGTGTATAGTGGCATTTGAGCAATATAATAAATGATCCAGGAGACAGGGACGAGTCTCAGTTTCTTTCTTCCGCTCTTTATGACATGACAATTTTCGAAATCGTGACCAAACAAATATTCATTTTTTGCATTCTGTTTTGAGTATTAATGTGCGAAAGGTATCTTTTCGTACTAAATAGAGAGTGCTCCACAACTTTGTAATTGACTTTTTTCTCGCATCTTTCACCGTTTACGAGATAGGAACGCTAATTTCAAAATTTGCCAATAGATGGCGTTGTAAGTTGTCTCCTCCAGTAGCGCATAGCCTTTTTACTATACCTAGACACCAACTTTATGGCCTAAGCTGTCACCGTTTAGAAGTTAAGGGGGGTGTAACGGATATAAGTTGGAACCCTGTATTATACATAACACCACTTCATGTCCCCGTATCTAGAATCACGTAGTATTTTAATATAACTAATCTAAATTTCTGACATCTTACGCAGTCACTTGATATTTTGATCATAGAGCATTCCGTATTTTGGTAGGAAAAGGCCAATCCCCAAATCTATCGATTTCGAGGTTTTGCCACCTATTGCTTCAAAACAGTGAGAACAATGTAGGAAAGAAGAGTAATTTTCCTTATTGATTAAAAAGAAGTTCGAGAAACGTTTTTGTAACCGTCATAAAAATTAAAATCATTATGTCTGTTTGATGTAAAATGCCTGTTTTGAGTAAAAGTTGATTCAATTTTACTCAAAACAAGAATTCTATCAATGAGCAGAATTAACGTCTGTAAATTCGAGTAAACATCCTCAATGTAAAGTGAAATATTCTATTATGTGACGACTGAATGTAAAAATATTTTGATGTTCAGTTATTTTATTTCATAGCAATAACTACATTTTGAGAACTGTTTTTCCAATAAATGTAATTAGTAACGAAGGAATTAAGTTTTCTAAAGTATGCATACTTTCAACTGAATTTCCAATTTGAATTTTACAAAAATATAATTTCAAGTTTTCTCTTAGCATATTAATGTAATTAAAAACAAACATCCTTACCTACTACAGCTACGTTGGCCGAACTTCTTGTCTTTCCTTCGTCATTGGTGGCAATGACAACATATTTTCCAGAATCTTCAGGCATGGCTGCTTCGATGACCAACGCAATAAGCCCGTTTGGTTGCTCAAGAATTTGAGTTCGGTCACTCTTCACTACATCATCACCGTCCTTCATCCTTGGATAAAAAGAGTTACATATTTTGAACATTATTATTAACATTCTGAACATTATTATTAACATTTTGAGCATTATTATTAACATCATCACCGTCCTTCATCCTTGGATAAAAAGAG
>BGPR01002463.1:6944-61209 GCA_013235015.1 Araneus ventricosus | reverse complement strand
GCAAGATTGTTGCTAGAAGAAATATTTAAAAAACTATTGGAAAAAAAGATTTAAATGGGTGGGATTGTTTTTAAAAGCATTCTAATTCTGGAAAAAGCAACAGCAGGATTGTTGCTGAACTAGCAATGCACAACGTTTTCTTTTTCTTCTGAAAAACTGCGTCATCCAAGGAGGAGAATGGAAGAATTTTCAAATATTAGTTTAAATCCTGCATACGAAGTGTTAACTAGCACAAGAACACTGAAAACATAAAAATCGATCTAAAAGTGGGATTTATTTACCAATAGGAAACGAAGTCTAATCTCCGGAACGTATATGTCCATTAGGGCTGAAAGGGGTAAGGCAATGTGTATTTAGACACTAGATGGCGCGTTTTTCATTCTAATGCGATGTCATGTGAATTGACTCCTTTCAAGAGGTTCATGTGAATAATTAACAGAGAAGCTTAAGGCCAATAAAATAATACAGTGCACTCTCGATTATCCGGGTTAATTATCGGGAGGGATCGCACGGACAATAAAAAAACACGGATAATCCGAAAACTCCTTTTCATTAAAGAAAAAATCAACATCAGTACAAAATTATAAAAATTACTTACATTTGCATGCTGTATTACATCAAACTAGGAATTTTCCTTTTAACATTTACTGCTTTAAAAAATCTGTAATGCGTCTTTGCTTCTGCTGTTTGTTCATGTCTTGTTCGTATATCGACACATATTTCACGAATCGCAGTAATGTCACCGTAATCAAATCCTCTTTGTCCCATATAATCTAACAGAGTGTCCACAGATTGTAGAGCAGCAGAATGAGAAATTTTAGTTCCTTCATTTAGTACATCTTCTGCATCAGTACTAGCTGATTCTCCCTTATCAAGTTTTTGAAGGATTTCTAATTTTTGTTTAGCATTTAAAACGTTTCGTTTTCGTTTCACCCCATTCATTTTTACCAGTAAAAAATTTCACGCTAGTAACTAACGATAAACAAGACGCAAAAACTAAAAGGAACAGTGCGAAAATGAAAGAGGACGAAGAAGTTAAAGAATGACTTCTCAGGGAGAAGCGTGTTCGCACGAGAATGATCTAGCAGTAAGTGGATGATTCATTTCTCGGAAAATTAGGGGTTGAATCGATAGAGATTGCACGTGGAGGAAGAAAGAAAAAATCTATTCTTTAGCCTCCGCCGTCACGGCTCATTAGTTATTAGTTTCACGGAATGATTCTCTCGATCGAACATCAACATCGATTTTACATGCATGATAAGCGTGAAAATGCTTCTCGTTTAATTTTTTTGTGAGTCCGGAATGAGCACGGATAATCTACAAACCGGATAATCCGCGCACGGGTAATAGAAAGTATACTGTACTGCTTAAATCTCTATCAAAATTTGATGTTTAATAATACTTTGTTGGGGAAAAGTAAATATCAACCTGTGCACAACAGATTTAATTGAAATTAAACAGAATCAGTATTACAGGCGAACAAACTGGTCGCCATAGGCGGCTAGTCTATAATAAACGCAATTTTACTTTAAAGATGCAGAAAATCAAACCTTTTATTTTATAGTCGTTTGAATAATTTCTTAACTTTTAAAAACCATTTCAAACATTACAAACCTATGCTCCCCTATTCTGATAGAATTTATAACATCCTGAGGTTAGTGAAGTTCAACATAACGACTGATTTAATACCAAATTCCTTTGCTTATGAGATCATTCATTGTAAGTACTATGTTTTAAAAAAAGAGAACTTGCAGGCAAAAATGTGCTTTGATACTCAAATGAAATTATATAATTTTAAAGGAGAGTTTGACTCACCAGAAATCTTCAAGGTTGCTTTTCTCGTATCTTCTCCAGATTTGTTGACAGCCTTGCATGTGAAGACACCCGCATCTTCGATAGCTTTTACTGTGCCTTCAAGCTTGTAAACATCGCCATTCTTTGAAGTCTTTAAATGGCTGTTGGTCTCAACCGGTTTGCTGTCTTTAAGCCTAAGAAAAATAACGCAAAGAAATTATTGCCACGAATAATATTTGGGAGCATAAAGCATGAGTAGAATATAGACATTTGGGAGGATAAAGCATGGGTAGAATATAGACATTTGGGAGGATAAAGCATGGGTAGAATATAGACATTTGGGAGGATAAAGCATGAGTAGAATATAGACGTATTTAACAAATTTATTTAATTAATAAGTAAAATGAGACAAATTGTTACATTTGATTGCTATATTATATTAAAATAACTTAAAAGCACTTTAAGTCTGAGGTTTATAAAGTAATATTTATGAAAAATATATCATATGATTTATTACACAATAGTCAATAATTTTTATGACAAAATGTTTTTGTGTAGAATAGATAAGCTTTGATTAAAACACTGTTAACATTTTATCAGAAGATGTGAATCATTTGAAATTTTAGTGCTTCCTATTTTACTAGTAATTTTGGGAAAAAACTGAAGGATGGATGTAAATATTTTGTTGTATATTGTTTTGTTAAAATTGAATAAAAACTTTCAATTAATTGCCTGGAATAAATATGACAAAATTTTATTTATATGCAGTTAAAATTTATCATAATAAACATGTTAGAGTTTTTCATTTTACATGAAAGAGAAATGAATGGCATGCTTGTGTACAAAAGTTAAATTAAAAACATAACATTTGTAATAAAAAATATTTAAGGGTACAAATATGAAATTTATATTATTACAATATTGCTTTTAACAAATAACAAATAAATTTATAAGAAATAAAATTATAGATAATACTTCCCGTGGATAATTTGGTTTGAAATTAGATTGTCTAAATGAAGAACATTCTTAATAATCAGCTTTAAAATGGAATGCATCTATATTTTACAGTTAAGCAGATCTGCCAACATCATGATTCTCCAAAAGAGAATTTCAATACATTTTTAATTTATTTAGTTATTGCTTTTAAGCTCTTATATCATTTTTCAATAATTTAACCCTTTCGCTTTCATTAGTTTCGCAGTGAAACCACACATTGAGCATTTTTTCACTGCGCATGGGTGAAACTTAGCGTCATTTTTCTTTCATAAACAAAGAGCCAGATATATAGGACAACTTACATAAAAATTCCAGTTCAATACCGTTAGTATTCACAAAGATATCGGCATTGCAAGAGCTAAATTGCTTTCGATCTCTAAGAGAAACAAAATGATGAGGGTTCTTCCACAAAGTAATATTTTTTAAATAGAATCCTTGAAAGTAATATTGAATATTACGAAGATTGAATATCCTGAATATTCACGTATACTTATAAATTAAATACATAATTTAAATTGCATTTATATGATAACTTAATCGGAGGAAAAAAAAGCCCGTTACCGTTCATTGGTTTCACTGGTGAAACCACAAATTTCTTGAAAATAAAAATTGCTAAATTTTTTTCCCTTTACATATTTATGATCAGCTACATGTCTAATACTCATCTCTGAAATAAATTTAGTAATCTTCAAAACGAAACATGTAGTGAACATGAAAGAGTTAAAATATTCATGTTCATACAAAACAAATGTTCCGATATCGTATATCTGTGAAG
The DNA here is from genome assembly GCA_013235015.1 of Araneus ventricosus. Classification (NCBI taxonomy): domain Eukaryota; kingdom Metazoa; phylum Arthropoda; class Arachnida; order Araneae; family Araneidae; genus Araneus; species Araneus ventricosus. The sequence goes on along the minus strand of BGPR01002463.1, from coordinate 57,644 downwards.
GATAATTTTAGAATATGAAATACTCTTACTAATTCTTAACTACTGAACTACAATATGCAATTACCAGTTCCACCAGTATACTCATCTTGAAAATTTGATGATTGATGTTGATTTTCTCCACTCGATTAGAGAACGTGTAGTCTACTGTCTAACATTAGACAGAAAAGAAACACATCTTCTACTGCAGGTAACGGCAGATCGCTTCTTGCGTGTTCAACAGTTTCTGGGAAGCCTAATTCAGATGATGACTAAAGCACATTTTACTGACACTCGTCCCAGCAGGCTTGAGAACTCAATTTCTCGCCATTTTGACACACATTTACTCCAGCCGAACTCGCCAGCTTTCTTTTGTAGAAAAACGACCGAGATGCATCTTTTAGTTCAGGCACAAAGAGCCATCGATTCATTATTAAAAGGGATTTTATCTTTGTAAACTTTAAAACAAATGATTTTTTAAATGTTACTCTCCTTGACAGATTATTTTTCTTTGGTAATATGCCAATTCGTCATCATTTTCTACACTTCATGAATATACATTTCTTACAGCATCAGAAAACTACTTGCATTGTTTTTTATACAAGAATGCATTGTGAATCCCGGTAATTAATATAAAAGAAAGCTACTGAATAAAGCAGATGTAGCAATAATTAAGGTGTTGAGTGTGATTCTTAGAATATGTGATGCGTCGAAGTCATAATAAAAAAAGCAGAAGAATGAATTTAAGGTGCTGTTCTTTTTATAAGAATGCAGAAGCCGCGGTGGCCTAGTGATAAGGTGTTGACCTTGGAGCCGGAGGGTTCCAGGTTCGAGACCCGATTGCATTGAAGATCCGTCGTGTATTGGGACCGTTGCTTGTAAAGGGGAGTTGGAACTCTAAGTCCGTTAACCCTAACCCTGTTACTTCGATTTACCTTTTTCTCAAAATCTGTTATAGATTCATGTTTGAAATTTTTTATACAAGTAAAGTTCATCTTTCTCATTATACTGAGATGATTTTTAAAAAAATTCAAAAACTTGTTTTTTACAAATTTTTTTTGTGTCAAAACAAAAAATGTGAAATTGGCAATTTCGATGTACCTTCTCTCAAAATATGTTATAGATACATGTTTGAAACTTTTTATGCAAGTAAAGTACACATTTCTCATTATGTTGAAATGAGCTTTTTTTTTAAAAAAAAAACTCAAAACTTTATTTTTTACAATTTTTGTGTGTGTCAAAATAGGGTAAACTTTCACTATGTCTAATTAAATATTTTTTTAATTTATAAAAAATTAAAAATTAATCAAAAACTCATTTCAGTATATTGAGAAAAGTGTACTTTACTTCTATAAAAAATTTAAAACATGTATCTATAACATATTTTGAGAAAAGGTACATCGAAATTGAGAATTTCACATTTTTTGTTCTTGACACAAAAAAATTTGTAAAAAATAAGTTTTTGAATTTTTTTAAAAATCATTTCAGTATAACAAGAAAGATGTACTTTACTTGCATAAAAATTTTCAAACATGAATCTATAACAGATTTTGAGAAAAGACACATCGAAGTAACAGGGTTAAGGTTAACGGACTTAGGGTTCCAACTCCCCTTAAATCGTAAGTAGGGGCCAAGCGTCCTCCCGCTGGTGTAGTACGAAGTTTGGAGAGGGGGGGTTCCAGCTCAGGCGCCGTCCTCGTCATCTGACCATGGTTCAAAGTTACGAGGTCTGTCTCAAAATAGCCCACGAGTTGCTTCAAAACTGGACGTTAATATAACTAAACTTCATAAGATTGCAAATTCACTCAAATGTTACAGTTAAATTTATCGTATGCAATAAATCCTTACACAAAAATATATAAATCAAGTTTGCACAATAATACCAGTTTAAATAAAATCAAAATATCTTTACCATGTTATTTCAGGCTCGGGAAAGCCATGAACTTCAACTTCGAACTTGAACTGCTCTCCAATGTCGAGAGATTGGTCTTTCGGGTCTCTGACGAACACAGGCAACTGCCCTGTTTAAAATAAAGTTAGGTAGAAAAAAATCACGAATTCACCTTTGAAAATTAAATGTTGAAAATGCATTCATTTCACTACTTTGTGTGGTCCTTTTAATTTGTTATTATTAGACTATGCATTAAGGAAATGAAAATCAGCATTTTGCTTGACTTATATGTTCTTTTGAGTACCAGTGCTGATAAACTTTTCCTCAGTTTGAGTGTAAAAGAAGAGACCTGGTGAAAACCTGGGGAAGCCACAAACTAAGCGGCAATTTAGGTTCAGCTATAGAAACAGTTGAGAACCAGAGTAGAAGTGAGTTCTAAGCCGGTTTGACTAATTTCGACATTGTAGTAACCGTCTATTGTGGTAGACGTTTCTAGATGTAATACATAGGATACATACTGGTTACATCTCTTCGGTTTGATTTGCACAAGATAAAATTTTTAACTTAGCACTACGTTCCTCCCATTGGGGTCTCAGGAAAGAATTTGATTCACACGCCAAAACGCCACAAAACTTGGTAGGGGAGATCCTCTATATCTCGGTCACTACATATGTTAAAAACATAACTAATATATAATTTTAGAGATAAAGAGTAACAACAAAAAAATTGAAAATCGGAATTATAGTTCAGCGACTACTGAGTCGCAAAGTTGGGCAAAAATACGCATAAATCGGTGACGCGATCCTCTATGTCTTGGTCATTACATAAGTTAAAAACATAACTAATGTCTTATTTTAGAGATAAAGAAAAACAGCAGAAAATACAAAAAAAAAAAATTGAAAATCGGACTTGTAGTTCAGCGACTACTGAGTCGCAAAGTTGGGCAAAGATACGCATGAATCGGTGACGCGATCCTCTATATCTCTGTCACTACATATGTTAAAATCATAACTAATGTCTTATTATAGAGACAAAGGGTAACAACAGAAATTACAAAAAAGACTTACTTATACTTAAAAACTTTACGTGAAACTTCGAGAAACAAAAGAGTCACGCGAGTAAAGTAGTCCTACGCCTTTAACATCAGCGGCTATTTGAAAAGACAGCCTCCCGTCAATTTTTTTTACAGTATCAGGTTACACAGGTTCGCGAATGTGGACCATGTATTCGAATCTTGATTACATATATTTGCCATGCGCGTCAGTCATATAGGGGCAACTTAGATTGGAATAGTCTGGAAGTTCGTAGAACATTGGGGTTGGGTCTCGTTATGTGACTGAAATGGTTCAAAATTATGCGATCTATATCCAACAGATTATAGTGAAACTTTAAAACCAGATGATGATATGCCAAATTCCATTCCAACTAATATTTAATATTAATGGCTTTCTTTTTATATGACAAATTAAAGAATCTGTTTCCTTTTTCTAGATTCTTTATCAAATGCTATTATTATCATTAGAAAGACTTGACAGTGACTAACTTTTTAGGTTGGTATCTACAATTTGGACACACACGCGATTTCGTCGCCAATATGGTTACCTGAGGAATCAAGCGGATTAGTTCCATTGGCAACCCATCGGTTAGATCGCTTGCGTCATGGCAAGCGTTTCGCGTTTTTGAGTTGTTAACATATTATGCGGATTTTTATAAAATTTAAAATATTTAATTAAATAATAAAATATATTTTAATTAGGATGATTTCAATTAGTAAAACAATGACAAATAGAACTTGGGTTTATTTAGTGATTATATATTTTTCCGATCACATTATCGAGAGATTTCTCTTTGCCTTATAATAAAAATCGTTTGCTTGGAATTTTTGAATTCGCTTGGTTATATTTTGGAATTCATCGCTGTCTTCACCTGCGCGATGATTTCCTTGACGCGTGCAATTGTTCATTTTTCTTTTTCATATATTAAGAGCTTTTCCTCCCAAGTGTAAATATTAGAACTGAATAAGTCTTAATTTTTTACTATTACTTGATTTGAAGAACATTTTCCCTTAGTAGCGAAGCTACTAAGGACAAAAGTTGTGCTGCTTCATTAGAGTAATTAAAAGAAGCTGATTTCGTACATTCACTAAGCTAGCGAAGCTACTAGGATTCCGCTTCGCTGAAAGCGAAGCCGCTGATGTTTTTTAAATTAAAAAAAATTTGCCCTGTGCCACTTTGGATGCCGGACGAGCACAATTTCTCCTGCTTTATTGCAACGACAAACCACAAACGCAATGGGTTCGAAAAAAGATTAAACTTTAAACGATTAACTTTTAACTGTGACCGATGCACGTTTGTTTACTATTAGCACCCATCTTGACTTGGCGCCGTTTTAATAAGAGTGTATTCCAACTTGTAGATTTCAACCACTTTTTATTACAAATAATAAAAATAAATGTGGGATAGCGTGGTTCAGTCCCACCAGGTGGCGCCAAGATAATGCACCTGCTGACTTGAAAGAAGGCTCTTTTTTTTCCTGCTCTCCCCAGACTCAAGAACGACGTTCCAAATCAATAATCATTTTTGTAGTGATGTGACTGTGAAACGTGATGACTTACGTTGATATGCAGGGTAATCCCTCTTATTCCCTTTCTGATCTGCTTTTCAATGTTTGTGCTCGTCCTAAATGTTTCTGCCGTCCCATTAAATTCTTAAAATATTAAATCTGTGTCTTCTCCAGCCTATTGAAGTGTCTCACTCCAGCCCGCGTGAAATTGAATGGACCAAATAGGTATTTATTTCTACAGATAATCTAAATCTATTCTTTCAGAAATAAGCAATGCAACCGAATATACTGTGATGTTTTCCCTTCCCGCAAGCACAGTTCCCACGAGAAAAAGAGTCCAGTACCTTTCATGTCAGTCGCAGACCGCAGGTCAGCTGCACCTGGTGGTCATTAAGGAGGCGAGGGTAATAGCTTCACGTGGAAAAGCGACCACAATGAACATGAATCAATACCTGTCAGAGAGCGCATTTGGGGTCGGATATCAGGAGATTAGAGGTACTCTTTCATGCCACACCTATATAGCTCCTGTGGTGGGGAAACTCAAGAACCTTCCTCACGGTCGGAGTTGACCATTGGGAATATGGAAGTTTAGTCGTCAGTCGACCAGAAAGTTGATTGTCCAGTGGGGTGAAAGGAAGGCGGAGCTCCACCCCTTGAGGTAAGGATAAAAAGCGGAATGTGGAAAAGAATGAAGTACGGTGAAGAACAGATTTAGGTGTCTCGAACGTGGTTTTTCGGACGCCGGAGCGCAGAAAGAGCAGTGTGATCAGCTCGTATTTCAAGTCCCGAATTAATTCGGACTTGGTCAACGATCACTGAGAAATCGGCATTATTCCGAAATCTCGGCTCATCGAATAGTGAATTTTGAGCACTCCTTGCAGTCTCGTGCTTAGGCTATCACACTGATAGGTGGAAGCTATCCATCCTGTGTTGATTTACCTCTCTTGTTGACTACCACTCCATTGAACTTTAACGTCCTAGAACCGTGAACTCACTGATCAAACTTTGTATATAAATATTTAACCAAGATTTCTATGCAAGAATTGTTCTTTAAATTATAGCTGTGGAAAATAAAAGTACTTAGGTAAACCTAAGTTTTGCATTTATTTGGTCTCACATAGGCCAAGACACCACAATACATCGTTCAATGCAGCTGAGTATGAATTTAAGACTCTCCATGATAGAAATGGAATAGATTTACGACATTTCCATATGATATATTCAAAAATGAATACCTTTGATCGAAAGAGTGCATTCTGCTGAGGCTTCTCCTGCTTGGTTGGAAGCTACACATTTATAGCATCCGATTTCATCAACCTTGACAGCCTTGATAGACAAGGCGTAGTTCTTGCTTTCGGGACTGGCAGAAATTTCAAACTGATCGTTAGCCTTAATAGGATTGTCGCCTTTCAACCTTCGAAGAAAAAAAATACATAAAAAACAAATTATCAAGTCGGAAGATTTGAGACAGAAATGGACGATAGATGTTTGCTTCTGGTATCGGTACTTTATAATATTAAAAGTAATTTTACTTGAAAACTAGATATTTATCGTTAACCATCTTGTGGTGTTCATGGTCAACAACAGCAATTTTCAAAAAACAATGACAGTTAAATTAATATTAAAATACAATAATTATAGAAAATTTTTCAGGTCTGTAATCTTGAATGCTAAATGTGGAGTTTACGGTACACACCTATTTCTTGCCAATTTTTCTTGGCGCAATGTCACTTGCCGTCGCCAAATACTGTTTTGGATGTGCAGTGCGATTTTTATTGCTCTCTTGCGCATGCGTCACTTGAAAATAAGATATTGAGTGCGTAATGCCTGCGGTATTTTAAGCGTGTACCGGGCAAATTTTTTTAACTTAAAAAACATCAGCGGCTTCGCTTTTAGCATAGCGGAATGCTCGTATCTTCGCTTATTCATTGAGAAACGAAACACGCAGAATAACATACACGTTACTGAACCGATATTCAATCCGAAGAATTCCAAACGAAGTTTTATTCAAATTCGAATTTATTGACCAATCGCATCGAAGAGTTGAACAAAACAGTCCAATCGAAACGTGGGTCAATATAGCCTGATAAGCAAAACACCGATGAAAAGATCAATTTGTGCGCATGCGCGCTTGTCACTCGTTAAAAACATCTAGACGCATCCAAAACAAATGTTCTCTCTTCGCCGTTCTTGGCGGTGAAGAGTTGGCGATCCTAAGAGGAACGAAGTAAGTGTGTACCGTAAACTCCACATAAATTTCTTGACTATTAAAACTAATAAATATTTTGAGGTTAACGATAAAAACCTAGCGATTTGCAGCCTTCGTATTTTTCTTGACTCATTATATCAATCACGAAGTACTGCAATTTGATGATGATTATTTTTAGGAAATTTTTATTCTGAATTTTTTTAACTCTTGGAAGAGAAAAGAAGTACACTACTGAGATAAAGAAAAAGTACAGGGAATACTTCATTTAAAATACATATGTGCTAGAAATAGTTCGCACACTTTTATCAAATATTTGACGACTTACATAAACATTTGGCAACACTTAGTATTTGATTTCATATTACCATCTGAAAATTAATTGGTTTTTAATGAGATCAGTATTTTAACTTCGTCGATTTTTCGAAATTACGAATGAAGTGCATTAAATTTTGTTTCCATGATACAATTTCTGCTACAAAACCAATAAAAATGTTTAAAAAAGCCTTTAAAGACGACTGTCTATCCAAAACGAAAAGAATTTGAGTGAAATAAATCTTAAAGGAAGATTCGTCAGAAACGACATGAATTGTGACGAATAAACTCATAAATTCTGCACCACGATAAAACGATAATGATCACAGTGCCATTATTATTCGAGAACTTCTGACAAATAATTCAACAAATACAACTCCACAAGCTCCTTATTCCCCTGATATTTCACCGTGCGACTTTTTCTTATGTCCATGGTTGAAACTGCGTCGTCGTTTCGAGTCTATTGATGCAGTAAGAGAAAATTTGTTACGAATCCTGTAAGGGTTTCATGAAAACGACTTTAAGGTATGTTTGAGGATAGGAAAAAACAGACATAAGTTCAATATAGTCGGAGGAGATTTCTTTGAAGGGGACGTTATAAATATTGACCAATAAGTTGATATCTTTTGTTTTATGATAGATTTCCGATATATTTTTATCACAGTGGTGTTGCATATAAATTTATGTTATAAGGCCACCGAAAAGTAACTACACGAGTTCATGCAGAAATAACTGTTATTGACTGATTACTCTTAATGTATACAATAAGACCAATTATTGTAGTGGGAAATTGTAAAACATTTCCCCTCAAATTAGTTAAGTAAGAGCACTTAAAGGTAAGGAAAAGGATAATCTGCAAGAATTTTTAAAAGATTTGTGTTTTTTACACGTGTTCCATAAAAATAAAAAAATTAAACATTATTTTAATTTTTACCATTAAAATCCCTGCTCAGTTTTCTAGTGACTTCAGTAAAAATATCAATACTTGTCATGGTTTGCATTGGCTTTTGTTATTAAATAACAACTAGTTTCATGCATGAGTTGCAATATAATCATTATCAATTAGACAATTTAGATAAAAAGAATAAGTTGTTTGTAAAGATTATAATTCAGAAATAAAATATTTTGCCTACCTTAATAATTATTTGTTCTCCTCCTAACTTTTAAAACAAAAAATATCTGAATGCGACATATAATTCTTAGAAGAGACAAATTTTTAAGGTATAAGGTATGGTATTCAGACTAAATTTTCTTCATGTTTTGTTGATAATAAATTTGGTCTAAAGAGTTTGTCGAAAAGTAACCATGTTTGAACATAACTTTTGTTAACAAATTCATTTAGTTCTATGTTCTTCTCTTTTTTATAGTCCATCGGAGGTTGAAAAAAAACGGCCCTCGTATATGGCAACAAATTAGTTATTTCTTTAATAAGAGAACTTACTCGATGTGTTATTGCATTTTGTTAGTTCAAAATCATTATATTTTTAAACAAAAATCGATTTTTGAAATTAAAGTATTCAATAAAGAATATAATGAATGGAATAGAAAATCACCCGTCATGGTATGACAGGTGTAAATTGCCCCTTCATTCGAGAGATTTCCCGTCAAATTTGACGTGTTTAAATAGATATAGATGCGAGAGAAATGTTTAACATTGATTAAAAACAAATAAAATAAGCAGATGTTTTATGACAGCTTGTGGTGGAGTTTCGGCTTCGATGCGTCTCCTATAAGCGGCTGCATCTACTGCACGAACCTTGTTCAGCGATTCCTGGCTTTGCCTCGCTAACCATCTTGCTTTCCTTTCCATTGCCATCCGCCGTCTTTTTGCGATGGGTTCTTCGTCGGTATTCATCGTAAAAAACACAGTAAACTAATTCATGATTGTAAAGTATTAATTATAGTAAAAAATAGAAACAAAATATGTACATAATAATTCAATGATATGTACATGAAATTCTCAGCTTGCCAAGCGTAAGACAAAAGTTAAATTTTCAAAGGAATTCTTTTTCGAAGTTCTAATCAAAACGAAGCAATTCTCTGCTTGTCAAAAAATATTATCAAATTATATCATCACGATTGCTATAAATAATCAGATTCATTCGTGGTGTCCAAACTATATCACGCGCATGATATTCTACTGGCGAAATTTACTACTTTCTATTAAAGACGGAAATTAATTTGAGATATATGATTAATATAATTTAAAATTTCTCGGGAACTATTGATCATAGCGAGATAACTTTTATATCAATCGATAGAAAATTTTATTTCAAATTTTATTTTAGAGCTATTAAATTTGAAATTAGAACGACAATTACTCTTTTAGATTTAAAATGACTGAAATTTAGGTGCTCTAACAATGAAATAATGCTGTTTAACGTCTCGTAGTGCTATGGCGCTAATTTTATTGTTGGTGACATCAGAGCGTTACCGAGAGACATATTTGGGTTATTATATTAGAATTTCTTACCATTTTACGTCAGGCTTAGGGAAACCTTTTATCTTGGCTTTTAGTCTTGCTGGAGCACCATACCGCACTTCCAGATCCTCCAGATCTTCTATTTTGGGTGCGACGGGTTCTGGAAAAAATTATTTAATGAACCAAGAATTTTAATGATAGAAATTTCAGTCGAAACTGATATTTAAAGAAACACGCATTTCTCTCACGTAGACTCACGTCTCAAATATAAATTTCTTTTGTCTAAATAATATCAAGATCACAGGGCAGTTAAACCTTATGGTTTGTGTTTAATCAATAAAAGAATTTAGAAAATGTTCCGAAAGACTGTTAAAAATTGGATGGAATTTCGTTTTAAATATATATTTATATTTTTCAATAATAAATAATAATAAAACATAATTTTCATCAATAATATAAATTTTCAATAATAAATAATAATAAAACATAATTTTCATCAATAATATAAATTTTCAATAATAAATAAAATAAAGTGAATAATAGTATTCTTCAATTGGCGAACACATCATTAATGTTTTTTATAATTTTTTCGTATGGCGACCTTTATTTGTATTCATTTGCGTGAAGACCAATTAAATTTGGTATCATATACGGGATAGTATTTACAAAAAATTAAAAAAACAGTCGCCGAAGTGGATAACATAAACGTCATTTTTACCGAAAAATTTTCTGTTGCATCAAATTTAGACTTCGTTGGCGTCAAGGTAAATATTTTAAAGCTGTGAAGAAATTCAAATCCCCAATAATTTATTAATCAGTCGTAGAAAAATTAGGTTGAAACACTACTTTTATAGTATGAAATGGCAGACTACACTTTAGTATAAATGGTTTTCATTTTAAAACATAGGATAACATATTGAAAATTTATCCTTATGTGTTTTAAAATTTCCTATAGTAAATTAATGCAATCACATAAATTTGAAAATTCTTTGTTTAAATTCCTTAATCATATTCCTTAAAGCTTTTGACAAATCAATGTCAAAAGTCTTAACTAAACATGCAAATCATAGTCTCATTTAGTTTATGAAGAAATAAACTTGAGCATGAATTGGCTTCTTTAAACCCTTAACTGTGTAGACCGAGCACAGTTCGTGCATCGAATTATGTCATGCAAATCATAGTCTCATTTAGTTTATGAAGAAATAAACATGAGCATGAATTGGTTTCTTTAATCCCTTAACCGCTTAACTTAACAGCCCGAGAATACTCGTGCATCGAATTATCGAAATTTTAGTCTTATAAACTAAAATTGAATCATTAATTAGCTTTATAATTTGACACAAAAAAATATGTAGGATCCATAAACATCTTAAGCATCCTATGCCTTCTTAGATGAATGAAAACGACAGCCCCTTTCCAAAACAACATCTTATTAGATAGCAAAAAAAAAACTATTCAGGTGAGTAGTTAACAGTGTAGCCCGAGCACAGTTCGTGCATCTAATTATGTCACTTTCACACTTATAATCTAAAATTAAGTCATTCATCATATAATTTTTTTTTATTTAAAACCCACACCTGTCGGGCCTACCCGAAAGAGAGTAAGGCCTTTAGCAGACCGGTGGGGAAATATAAAAGAACACAAAAAAGTCAATATGACACGACACACACAAAAGCATCAGAAACACAACACAGAACGTTACAAACACTGCAAAAAAAGGAGCAACGACAAAAGTAAATTAAGTAAACCAAAACACACACACAAGAAAAAGATTCCAACCAAATACGCCACCAATTGATAGTGCATTTAAAGAGAACCATAAATCAATTCAATTTTGTTTGATTTCAATCACCAGATCTGGAGCCAACATTAAAAATATTCAAAATATTTAAAAAGAGCAGCACCAGAGTGTATCCAAATGAGTAAGACGCAAGTACAAGCTCAGCACAGCACACCAACAAAAAGAAGGAGGTAACAAAAATTTCTGCAAGGCATCACCAAAACTCAACAAAAGGGGCACCGAAAACAGACCCCGCGGTCTCTCACCAGTCCAGAAAACAATAAAATCCAAAAAAGTTCACGTCAGTCGAACAACAATAAAAATACAAGAATAAAATGATCGAATTTTAAAAATAAGAAGGATAAAAACAAAGATTACAATTGGCATTCTCCAAGAGTGAATGCTCAACAAAACCAAGGATATCAAAACATTAAATAAGTCCCAGATTAACCTAAAAACAATATAATCAGCTAAAATTAACTACGTTGTAAAAGTGTTAAAAACTTAGCACCGGGAGCAGGGACAATCCACCAAAATTTTCCTTATCTATGGTGTCAAGGCAAAAGAGTTAAGATATCTTAATATTATTTAAAACAATTTCACTCTGCGCCCTTTAGTGAATCCCAAATGTTGTTACTAATATTATATGTTTTTATTAATTTATTTATTGTCATTTTATTATGCATTAAATTTTTAAACCATATCTTCTTATTTTGATCGGCAGGCTTCTTGAGGTGGAATTCTTTGGTGAGCGTGCAGTGAAATATATAATGACCTGCATCGCCCATTGGACCACAAGAACAACTTGGGGAACTCAATAGATGAAATATATGTAAATAGGCGGAATCCCGCTAAGAAAGTATATTAAATATTTATTAAAGATTAACAATTTTTTATCCACTTTATACATGAATGTCCCGACTCAAATAACAGAACTTGAGTCGTGTTGGTTCCAGTAATTTTCCCATTCATGAATTATAAATTGTTTGATTTTTAATTTGACATATGAATATGGGGTGGGGATATCTAAATACTGCCCCACTGTGGTTGCCAGTTTTGCCTGAAGGTCGTCCCGCTCGTTACCTGGGTTACCGGCATGAGTTTTCACCCATGCAGGCTAACCAACCGTTTGGAATTATAAATCTTTTCTTTAATATTATTAACGAATTCCGATTTGGGCTCTACGCTCTTAATTGCTTCTATTGAGGACTGACTATCAAAATGAATATTCACTAGTTGATTATGCTCTAGAACCCAGCCGGCAGATTCACTAGTTGATTATGCTCTAAAACCCAGCCGGTAGATTCACTAGTTGATTATGCTCTAGAGCCCAGCCGGCAGCAAAGCCAATCGCCGCCAGCTCGGCCTGAAATACAGAATTTGTTGGATTCAGCTTATATAAGAAGTCTTTATATGATTCGTTGTTTTTAAAGATGCACACGGCGAATATGCGTTATCATTCGATACAAAAATAACCGGCAATCCAATAACATCCCAAGTATTCTATGGGCTGGTAATTAAATCAATACGGCAACACATTCCCGAAGTGATAAGGGGTCATCTAATTATACGGTACAGAAAATTACATTATTAACGGGTTAAAGGTCGAAATTTGTCAATTTAAAATTGCTTCTTTTAACAACACGTCTTTAATTATGATAAAAATATTCTAACTATTTTTCGTTTAAAATTCAGGGTAGAATAATTCTCTTTAACACTTTCAAGTTAACTACACGTTTTCATTAGAAAATTACTAAATTTATTTCAAAAATGAGTGTTCGACATGTAGCTGATCGTAAATATGTAAAGGGAAAAAAATTAGCATTTTTTATTTTCACGAATTTTGTGGTTTCACTGTGAAATCAATGAACGGGCTATTTTTCCTCCGGATAAGCTATCATAGAAACGCAACTTAAATTATGCATTTAATTTATAAGTATACGTGAGTATTCAGGATATTCAACCGTCATATCCTATACTATTGCTTTCGAATATTCAATTTTAAAAAATATCAATTTGTGTAAGAACCCTATCATTCTGTTTCTCTTAGGGATCAAAAGCAATTTAGCTCTTGCAATACCGATATCTTTCGGAATACTAACGGTATTGAACCGGAATTTTTATATAAGTTGTCCTATATATCTGGCTCTTAAGTTCTGAATGAAAAATGACGCTACGTTTCGCCCATGCGCAGTAAAAAAATGCTTAATGTGTGGTTTCACTGCGAAAACAATGAACGCGAAAGGGTTAAACCGATCATAAATATATGTGATTATTGTGAAATGATGCTTGATAAAGAAGAAAAGTTTAAACTGCAAAGTAGGAAATTTCAGGGAGCATTCTAGATTTGCAACCACTTGCCAATTGCAATCCGTATTTTGAGGGAGTTACCTTTGATCGTAATTTGAGCTGCTTCTTGGGCTTCCCCGTACTTGTTGACTGCTTTGCACACATATTTGGCAGTATCTTCGATTTTGAGATCCTTCAGAGTAAGGGTGTAAGTATAGCTCTCTGCATCACTTTTGATGATTGTTCGTTCATTTGCTTTCAGCTCTTCATCTCCACGGTACCTATTAAAAATAATGCTTTCTTAAAAATCGGTATTATATCCATATGCATTTACTGCGCGTCTGTTTCTTGATTCTGGTTTTGAAAAGAGGGTGAATATTTACATATTCTTAGTCTCTTTATTGTTTTTGTTTTAGAGGAATTTCTTAAGTTTTATTCTTTTTTTCCTTTTATCCTATACTCAGTTGTTGGACAGATTCAGGCCACATAAGGGAATAAATTTTGACTATGGTCATTCCTTTATACAGAAAATTTGTCCAGTTTAGAACTACAATGGCGTGTGGTCTCCGAAGAAGTATCGCCATTCTAGTTCTTTTCCATTTTGATTATATCTCTTACTTTCTATTTTTTCTTTTATGTGCTTTAATTATTTGAAAATTTCTGTTGTTGAATACTATTGTTTTTGTTGATTAATCTTAGGAAAATTTTGATGATGAAATCACTTAATGCTGCTGCGTTGAGCGCGCATAAAGGTGTATTGTAATTATTATTATTATTGTTTACTTTTTTTATTTTTATATATTTTTTCTTTTTAACTTAATTTTTGAATTTCTATTTTTTGCATTTACTGAGTTAACATTTAAGAGAATTATTTATGATACTACTAGAGCAACCCTGTAATGTCCATTTAAAAAAATAAAATCTGTTTTAAACGGAGTTTTAATGAAGCTTTTAACTTTGGAAATCGGGGATAAATCTTTGTTATTAAGGAACCAAATATCTAGTTATTATTATCTAAGTTTCTGTTAATATAACAGCCATTCATGCAGTTGGAATTAAGTGAGAGTTAATTATTGTATCTCTTTAAAATACTGAAGTTTTTGGCAGAAAATAAGACCGTAGATTTAAACTATAAGGTTAATGCGCGCCTTTAATTTTGTAATAAGGAGAATGAAATTCATAAGGTAATAAAGAAGGAAATTTATTACGGTTGTAAAACTGAAAAAAATGGGGAAAAGTTCTCTTTTTCGTAATTGAATGCAAAATTCAAAACGTAAAAAACGTAAAGGAAGGCCGAAAAGCAGTAGTCAGCAACTGAAATTAAGAATTTCGCCTTTCAAACATTAAATTTTATTTTTCTAATAGAACTGACAATTTTTTATGCCCTTTAAAATTTAGGACAATAATAGCATTTGTCTAAATTAACGCAAGGAGGCTGATATTTGGATTATAAGATAATTGATATTTTGATGATTAATTTATTCTCTTAAGAATAAATTAATCACCAATTCAATTTCACCCGCTATATTACTGCATTTTTGTTTCATGAGGACCAAAGATGTTACCCTAAAAATGTAAAATAAAGCTCAGCTTTAGAAGGCAATCACATTGCTTAAATGTGTTCAGATTGTTTGAGTATTAAATCTGTTATTTTAAACTTTTGAAGACACCAGAAATATTCAGGGTTCTATTTTTTCTATACAGCAAGAACTTGTCGATTAATTTTAAGTTCTTTTAATAATTTCTGTGAAGGAAACAGAGTGAGTGTTTTAAATGCAACGATTCAATTTGGTAGGAATAACAGAAGTTATAAATATTTTTACTATACCTGCTTAATGTTTTTTTTCAGAATAATTTCTTATGGAACAACTATTTTTTTTTCTTTTAAAAACTGAATATGTACAAAATACATTGTTTAAATAATTAATGATATTGCATCGTTTGCTTATAAGAAAAGTTAATTATAGAAATCTGAAGTCCGAAACATTACCATGTAACTTCTGGAGCAGGTTTTCCTGTTATTTTTGCTTCCAGCCTTCCTGCATCATCGACAACAATAGTTTGATCATACAGGTGGGTGATGAACATGGGGGCTTGAGTGTCTTTCCTTGCTGCAGAATAAAACAGAAAATCAAAATTAAATATTTTTTTAAACAATAAAGAAGTGGTAGAGAATTTATTTACATTGCAGAAAAGCTTTCTAACTATGTTCATCAGCCAGAATGAGGAGATGTAAATGAATTTGAAGATCGTGAAAATTAGAACAGTAATTGAATCTGTTCGATATTACAGAGCAGAAATAATTAAGAATAGCATTATAATTTTGTACATTTTGCGTCTTTATAATGCTTTGTAGCAGTTACAAGTCACCGCCTTCTCCTTTTTATGGTAGGTGGCGCTATTAGAGCCATCCAGGCTTTTCCCATGATGCCTCTCTTTTCTTTTTTTCTGTGTACTTGTCTTGTGTTGTTGTTCTCTGTCTTGCGTCTTGTACCTTTTAATGTACTGTGTCGTGGAACTTAGCCATCTAATAAAGATGGTTCCTGAAATTGAATTAATTCTTCAACAGCGGCATTCCATATAAACATGAGTCTCGTCCCTCTACAGCTTAACATTTTTACTCATTTTAATTTATTACCACTTTTCCGAATATTATTCTTTTTTATTTATTATTTTATTGATAATTTACTTCTTTTGCTCCATTTTCTTAAGTGTTATACGGATTTGGAATCACGAAAAAAATTTCATGGAGTGAGTTGGAAAAGTTTAAGAAATCCCGTTTTTAAAACTGGTTGCATTAATACTTACAATTTATTAATTTTTGTCTCATGAAAATTTAAAATATTTTGACATAAATTCCTAATGTTTATTTTTTAGTCTGAAACTACAATTGTCTTATTATATTTTGCTGAAAAGGTTATAAAAAGTGATATTACACTGAAACAATGAAACTATTTGTTTTCTTGCTAGTAAAAGTTTTCAAACAGACTGAAATCAAAAGGCCTGATAAGCTTTCTCTTTTAGTTTTCATTTTAAGCTTTTAGAAAAATTTTCTTTCAAATGATCATTCAACATCTTATAAAAACTATCTATTTTCTTACAAAGTTTGAATTAGTACTTTTTTCATTTTAGAAAAATGCCATAATTTTTAAAAAAGTGATCCATTTAATGTTTTACAAGTGAAATATAAATTTCATAGAATATAGTTTAACTTTATAAAATTCACAATTATAACAATTCTAAAACGTACCTTTTCTGTTTTTTTTATTTTGAATATTAAATATAGTGCATGTAAAAAATACAACATTCTAAAATTTACTGAAATTCGAAACAAACTGTTTTATGTTCATCCAGATTGAATATTCAAAAGAGCTTACATTTAACTGCAACTGTAGCTTGCTGAGTAGCTTCTCCTACTTTATTTTTTGCCTTACAGATATATGTGCCGCTGTCTTCGATTGCAGTTTCTTCAATTACCAGGCTGTGATTTGAACCATCGCTTTTTATAGTGACATCTTCTGAACTCAACTCCTTCTTTCCTTTGTACCTGAGCGAAAAAAATTGAATAAGCAAATCCAATGCGGAAAATTAGGTTGACTTTGAAAATGTAAAGTTTGAAAATTTTGATTTGTTTGTTCAGAGAAAAGAGTTAGTCTTTTTATGGAACAGGAATCATAGGACAAAGTTAAACCAGAAATAAAAAATTTACGCAAATAAGATGTTACGTAAAGAAAGAGAAATTGAAGATTCCGTTTTAACTTTTTTAATATTTTAATTAGTTAAATATTTGTAAGTTTTACCATTCGAATTATAGCCGTACATGTAATCCATTTCATAGGATGAAGAGTGGTATTTTATTTCATGTAAATTTTAACCTCTCACTGATGCAAATTTTTATGAATTTCAAAATTGGAAAATTTAGTATTCGTGCTGGGATACATGATTTCTCATATTATATCATAAAAACAATTTGTTGCACAGAAGTAGGAATATGTTGACCAAAAGCATTCAAATGAGATTTTCTTTGATAATTTAGTTGTAAAAAGAAGCATTTTCTCAAATGCAGCACATTTTCATAATAGTCTGAATTTTGTATTTACCATTTAACAGTGGGCACAGGAGAACCATCAACAGATATTTCAAGTGTGAGAGTATCGCCATCAAGTAGAGAAACATCAGCTAGATCTTTTAAGAAGCTTGGTTTTTCTGCAAGAACAATCATTGTTGTATTTTCGGAAGAATCATTCACTTCATGCTGATATTTTACTTAAATAAAAAAACATACGATATAATTGTCATGCATTTTCATTGGTTAATAAATGAAAAATAATTATTTTCAGACGACCATGTGTATTTTAGCTCTTATTACTTAATTTGGTTAAGTTGCTTATTGCTAAAGTTATATATATATCGTAATTACAACAGCCATATTGTTATTAGGAAGGATAATGAAATTCTTTGATATATTTTCATTATTTTCCGAAAAATTTTATTTTATGTAAAATACAACAATTAAAAAAAGTCAAGAGTTTTCTTCCTTTGAACTATCAGTTTAAAAAGATAAAATGTATTTTCTGTGACAAGGAGGAAAAGATCACTAATTCGAAATGAAGTATAAAATGGTTGACAGGAGATTTTAGCAATACTTGTATGCGAAGCAGAATGATATAATTTCGTTCTCAGGTTAAATTCTTAAAGATCAGTGTCACCCATCTTAGATCGGTACCATTTTCTTCCCATTTCGATTCGATTCAGGTGTTAGTTTTAAAATAAAATACAATAGTTTTTGAGCCACATTGCTTTTTAGTTAAATCTATAATTTAATGATATTTCTAAAAGGTACACAACAAGATATTTCGAAGCTTCACAAGTAAGTGATTCTATTAGTTCTTCCCTGCCGTGTTGCCAGCAGTTTTGTTCTTAACTCGATTATCATAGACGAAAAAAGTCATGTCGCTCTATTTATTAATTTTTAGATGTTCTTTAATTTATCTCTTTAAAAGTTTTCATTTTAAGAGGACACTTAAAATAATTATCCATAATTCTACACTAGCAAAATTTTAACAACATTTAATTGATTTTAACATTCCAGCGGACGGCAAATTTTACGACATATCGTGCATCGTATTATATATATATATACATATATATATTGCGTTTTTTTATAAAAATAAATGCAACTTTTATTTATGTAATCTGTATATATTAGCTTAATAGTAAGCAAAGATTTTATAAATAAAAATAGCACTTAAATTTATAAAAGACATCTCATATTACGATATAAATATGTAATACGATGCACAATGCAAGCATCTCTTGCATACGCGTGCCCGCTGGAAGGTTAAGAGAAATTTATGAAATTCACATCATCTCTTTCCAATGCTTTTTTAAGATATTACTTGTAATGCACTTTTATTTTTAGTTGCTTACTCAGCAAAGTCAGTTTTCCCTTGCAATCTGCCTTGCCACTTGGATTGGATGCTTCGAATTTCACTTCACCCGATGTCTCGGAGGTCACTTTCTTCAATACCAACTTATAAACACCTTTTCCTGCATCGGAAGATATCGAATAAGAATCGCCCTCGGACAGTTCTTTTCCGTTCAGGTACCTAGTTGGAAGCAAAAAAGAACCATTCTGAATTCAGCCTAAAAGAGATCTACTTTTCAGTTCCACGAACAGAAAAAGATCTGACAAAGGACTTATTTTGTTACCATTTAACTTCTGGAGTTGGTGTTCCTTTTGCCTCTACAACTAATTCAACATTGGTGTCACCCACTGTTATTTCTCGGTCTTCTAATGGTTTCTTGATCACAGGTTTTCCTGAACAAAAAATAATAAAATAGTCAAAATAAACACAATGATTTTTAGTTTTTTAACCACTTAACTTAATAATTTTCTTTGCTATCTAATAAGATGACCCCTCCTGTTTTGGAAAGGGGCTGTCGTTTTCATTCATCTAAGAAGGCATAGGATAATTAAGATGTTTATGGATCCTACATATTTTTTGTGTCAAATTATAAAGCTAATTAATGATTCAGTTTTAGTTTATAAGACTAAAATTTCGATAATTCGATGCACGAGTATTCTCGGGATAGTAAGTTAAGCGGTTAAAAATGATTTATTTTGTTACTAAAAACAACTAAATCAATATATTGTACTTGGCGGTATAGAGATTAATGAAATATTTTTTTCATTCAATTGATTGGTTTATTTTATTCGGATCAATGAAGATTGTCTAGTTATTTTTAAATTCATATAATCAATATTTTATTCTTTATGCTATAAAATATTTTTATCCCATCTAACACTATTTTTATATTTTCTCTATTGATTTGCTTTAGTTACTACGGTTGTTCGATAAGTATGCGCAAAATGTAAGAAGACATAATTTTTTCGGGATAACAATATTTATTTTTCAATATCGTCTCTTTTGAGGTTTATACTCTTAGTCCAATGATGCTCGAGTGCGATTTGCACATCTCCTTAAATTCGGCAATCACGTCATTGTTCGATGAAATTTTCTTTCCTTCTAACCATTTTTCATGTTCGGGGGGGCAGGTAGTCATCCCACTGGCGAATCCAGGGGGGGGGGCTATGGGGCTGCAGCCCCTCCCAGAGCTAAACCAGAATCCTTGATTTCATTTAAAATCACTTCAACTGCTTGTTCTTAATTTCCCTTTCTTTAAAAAATAATTAAAACGTGACAACATTGCTTTCGGGCTTGACAGGCTCGAAAATTTTCCTACTTTTGTAGTCATTCCACTTGTACTTGTAGCGTTGACGCGGTCGAAAATATTTTTTGGCTACTTATTTCATTGTGTTTTTTTTTATTAAATTATCGAAAGTATTGTAGTGTTCTTTATGATTATTATTGTCAGGTGAGGAAAGTCTGTAAAGTTAAAGTGTTTTGGTTTGCATAAGTTATGAGGTTTGACATTCGTCACGACGATACAAAATTTTTATGACCTCAGCCCCTCCCAGATCCATATCCTGGATCCGCCACTGAGTAATCCGAATATGCCAAATCAGGAGAATAGGAGAAATGCAGAAAAATTTTGCAGAGTAAATCGTGTAGTTTTACCCTCACAATTGCAGAAGCATGAGTGGTGAAAAAGAATCTTCTTTTTCTCTACGTGTGACTTCATTTCTCCTTTATTTCATTATTTAAACGAACAAAGATGCATAGTACTGTGCGGTAATTGTTTTGCTCTTTTGCAAAAAGTCAAAAGAGATTATAACACGAGCATCTCAGAAAACATGGAATTTATCTAAAGTAAATTTAGCATTTAAAATTTTAGCGGTTTTTCTAATTCATTTTGCACTATCTCCGCAAACGCGTTATTAGAAAAGATTAATAATTAATTAAATAAAGGTATTGCTATTCGTAATCAAAAGTTAAATTCAGAAAAATTATTAATGATTAAATCTTATAATTTTTTAACTGCTAAACCAGTAATTATTATTGATCATAACCTACCCACCTGAAGAAAAGGTTTTCACTTTTTTTGGGAGGCAAAATCCACACTTGCAACCCATTGTTTCGATTGCCCCTTTGTCTCAAGCTGATCGCGATGAATTAAAGTTTCATGCACTGGTACAAAAGGATGCGAAAATTATTCAGGATTTTATTGAAATAGCTTCAAACTTTCCTGGTATCTCATCTTTGATCCGGAGTCCGGCATCCACCTTTCGGAAAGTTTTCTCATGTGTAAATTTAACGCAATATATATCGTAAACGGTCATTTAAGATACCCATACGCACCCTCACTCTGTTGTCATAAATTAATATTTAATGGATTTTTTCAATGGTTTTTTGAGTAATGATCTCATTAACTCTTTAATCCAGAGACGACTTTTTTCTTATAGCTCCTTTAAAAACGGGAATGTTTGGGAGGAAGCGACATGAATTGGACTCTCCCAACCTGGGTGATCATTTACCTCACCCCCACCCCCTGATATAACCTTCCCTTAAGGCATAGGGAAATGGGCTGTGATTGGCAAGGATAATTGGACCCCCCACCGCGCTGACCTCCTAAGCGATCTCGGAAACTCACCTCCCCTCAAAAGAAGCCAACCGCCTCATACCGGCCTTCGTGGCTGTTAAGGGAAATTTTTTAGACCGCCTCTCTCGGTGTGAGAGGGTTAAGACGCCCTGGGCATTCAGCGCAACATGTGTTCATATGGCCACTTCGAAAGTCACCAAAGCACTTATAAACTGTTCTAATCGAAGGTGAGTCACCATAACGGTTATCAAGATTAGCTTTCGTTTCCTGGGCCACTTTTTTTTCAGAGGATAATATTTCCTCGCCACACAAAAGACTTTCTCGTCCATCTTTCACAAATCACAGTACTTAGTCGATCCAAACAAGTGCGTCCATCTTTCACAAATCACAGTACTTAGTCGATCCAAACAAGTGCGTCCATCTTTCACAAATCACAGTACTTAGTCGATCCAAACAAGTGCGTCCATCTTTCACAAATCACAGTACTTAGTCGATCCAAACAAGTAACCATCTTTCACAAATCACAGCACTTAGTCGATCCAAACAAGTGCGTCCATCTTTCACAAATCACAGCACTTAGTCGATCCAAACAAGTGCGTCCATCTTTCACAAATCACAGCACTTAGTCAATCCAAACAAGTGTCAAGCACAGCCTAATAGATATATCTGAATGAAATTTTGTGCGATACCGTTCAAAAGTTATCGGCAACTAAAAATAATCTCAATGTGGTCGAGTGACGCCATATCTTAGTTTGCACGGACTTATCGAACAACCCTCGTTCTTCGAATAGAGCTCCAGAGAGAATCAAAATCCCTTTCATAAAAAATTCTTTACCATTGTGTTTTTTTCTATAAATCCTTCTCCTAATTTCGCACATGCGGTAACTTTTTTTTTATTGAAGCAAATTCCAGTGTGCGACAGTTCTCAAAAATAATTATGTCATTTCTTAATTACAATCATTGCAGCATACAGATGCATATTCGCGTGTTCCTCAAGAGGGCTTCAAAAAGTTGTGCGTAATTCCATTTTAAAGGAAACAATATCCATTTTCATGATTATACATATGCTTGATTATTTATGCACATAATGAAGCTTTGAATTCTTGAAAGTAATTTCAATATACGAGTAGAACAGCAACGGCGTCTTAAATTCTGGTCTCTCTCGTTCTTTTTGTTAAGTAAAAAAGTTGCCCCAGTTTAATTACCATATTTAAACTTTACTTTACTGAAAAGAAGTCTGATATTGTGACTTTTAAAAAATGTAGAACATAAAAGAGCATTAATATTAAAAACGAGAAATTCGTTCATTATTTACATCAAAGAAGTCTGATATTGTGACTTTTAAAAAATGTAGAACATGAAAAAAGCATTAATATTAAAAAGGAGAAATTCATTCATTCTTTACATCAAAGAAGTCTGATATTGTGACTTTTAAAACATGTAGAACATAAAAAAAGTATTAATATTAAAAATGAGAAATTCGTTCATTCTTTACATCAAAGAAGTCTGATATTGCGACTTTTAAAAAATGTAGAACATAAAAAAAGCATTAATATTAAAAAGGAGAAATTAATTCATTCTTTATATTAAAGAAGTCTGATATTGTGACTTTTAACAAATGTAGAGCATAAAAAAAGCATTAATATTAAAAAAATGAGAAATTCATTCATTATAAAAATCAAAACTCTTAGTGGTGATTAAGGTTTGAAATGCGTTTTCCCTTTTCTAACTGCAAAAATTAATGGAATTATTCATATAAGTTACTGAAAAATCTTAACATTAGATAAAAACTATTTTTCTTCGTTAGAAATAGATGAATTCTATCTTTTTTACTAAAGCCCATTAAGAAGAAGTTCTGTTAAATACTGGATCTCGGATAAAGTAATTTAAAAGTACATATTTACCTCCCACAAACAAAGTAAGAAAAAAAGATTTCTTTATTGATTCCAGGCAGAATGAGAATAATTTAGGACAAATTAATTTTTCAAAGAAAAAAGTTCAACATTGAGCCAGTTCAAAAATTCATTCTTCAGAAATAAAGTTATATAAAATAAGATTTTCCCGGCCAGCCGCACACAATTAAATACCTTAATACAAAATGCGAGTATATATGTTGTCCCTATATGTATAGTAGCCTTTCATCGATTCATATTGGTAGGATAATTTATGAGCAATTACCTGTAACAGTCACATTTCCGGATGTTGCATCAGATCCATGAGGATTGGTAATTTCGCATGTATATTTTCCAACATCTTCCTTCTTCAACTTAACAATAATTAAAGTAACAGAATCATCGCTTTCAATAGAAGTCTTCACGTTCTTTCCATCTATTTCCACAACCTTTCCATCTTTCTTCCTAAAAAGTGAATTTATTTAACATAAAATTAGCGCTTTCAACGAAGAAAATGATACAGCTGATTCAAATTTGGAAGGTCACCAAATATGCTTAAAATGCCAACTATTAAACATAACAGTCAAACTATTAGCATAAATCTGTATAATGATAATCAAATTCTTGTTTTTTCACAAACATTAATAAAAAAAAATTCAGTGACTATTTGTTTTTTTAAAAGTTAGTCCACAACACAATATAACAAAACTTAACTCTTAATAACAATAAGCAGATACTACAACTGTCTAGGCGTCTCTAACATCAGCGGATAATACTAGCCCGATTGTCTACTCGATCTAGAACACCATCAAGTGTGCAAAAAACTTTGGGTTCTGATCCAGTACAGCCTAATAACTTACTCTTTCACATGTCTCCCTCAACAAAGTCCTTTTTCTCCTTCGTTTAGCCCTCACAACATATATATTCAGGATAATTCGAAACGATTCTGGGAAACTTCAACGATCAGGTATACCAAAACCAATAGCATTTGCACAGGAACGTATTCAGTGGATCATTATATGTGAGTGCTAGAAGACATTGTTTGGTCTAAAGTGAAATGGGCAATTCAGACGTCATCATTCCAGTAAAAACTTAACGAACGTAGGATTGAGTCCTACAGAAATGCTGAGGTGACAAATATGCATTTAGTGCATGTGACAGACAATAGAAACAAGCGAGCAGCGGTGCATTTGTATCGTGAAAAAGTAGGATTAAGTCCTACAGCAATGCTCAGGTGACAAATATGCATTTAGTGCATGTGGCAGACAATCGAAACAGGAGAGCAGCGGTGCATTTGTATCGTGAAAAAGTAGGATTGAGTCCTACAGCAATGCTGAGGTGACAAATATGCATTTAGTGCATGTGACAGACAATCGAAACAGGAGAGCAACGGTCGTTTGTATCCTGAAAGTGTACAGAACAGACGGGCGCTCCATTATGAAATGTATAGGCGTTTACAACGAAAGTTTGTGATGCTGGATCTTTCTAATTAAAGAAAACAGAAGACACATTCCTAATTTTGAAATGGGCATTAAAATTATTGTTAAAAAATAACCTTGTATGAAGAGGCACACAAAATGACGCGTTAACTATATTTTCATTAAAAGTCTGAAATTTATAGAAATATTTTTCTATTATTTCTCCTCTGTTTTTTGTTTGAGATGGAAGTACATAGTTATAACAATAAAGGAGTAGATAATTTTGTTAAACTTACAAAGTTATGTATAGTACTGATACAAGTTAAAATATTGTGTGCTTTCATGTTGTAGTATCTGGCAAAGTTAAGAATCAGCGATCCATTTTTTATGTAAGTTGCGTTGGCAATAGATCGCGAAGAGAGAGGAACGAAGTGAATGGCGAATAAAGGGTTGATGTTTACCTTCTGATTATGGAATTACTTATTTAATTATTTTACACGCTCAAAACTCTACAATGTTAACCAGATACAAACGATCAGAACAAAATCCATTTCATCGCTGAAAATCAGAGCTGGCTCGGATTACATCATCCCATTAAGGAAATAAGAATAAACCTCCTGCTTAGCTAAGTTGGCTAGGGTTGCTTCATTCTGTTTGTGAGATAAGTATTTAATCCGTTTTGTAAATGTACAAAACAATTAGACTTCAGTTACAGCTGCTGTAGATATTTTTGACTAACTTATAGAGTCGTACAAGCACACAGTACTGATCCGGATGTTAATAGCATCGCATACTTTTTCGCTGATCAGATACAAATGGTCAGACCAAAATCCATCTCATCTCTGAAAATCAGAGCTGGCTTGGGTTGCATCATACATTAGTCACACAAGTACAAATATCCGTTATGTAACAATAAAAAGTGATTAGATTTCAACTAATACCAAATGTAAATTTTTTTGTCAAGCTAACAGCAGCATGCTTTCAAGTTCACTTAATATTAATGGTCAGACCAAAATCCATCTCATCTCTGAAAATCAGAGCTGGCTTGGTTTGCATCATCCCATTAGGTAAATGAGCATAAACTTCCATTAAGTAAAAATACAAAGTGAATGCATTTCAATTAAATTTAGCAAAAATTACCATTGAAGATATTTTATTGAGCTTGAATGGGTTTCCAAAATCCTGGTTTGGGCTGTAATCATTGCATATTTCGGCATGACTAATGATCAGACAAAAAAATCCATCTCATCTCTTAAAATCAGAGCTGGCTTGGGTTACATCATCCATTAGTCACACAATTACAGATATCCGTTATGTAACAATAAAAAGTGATTAGATTTCAACTGCAGCTGCAACTAATACCAAATGTAAATTTTTTGTCAAACTAACAGCAGTATGCTTTCAAGTTCATTTAATATTAATGGTCAGACCAAAATCCATCTCATCTCTTAAAATCAGAGCTGGCTTGGGTTGCATCATTCTGTTTGTGAGATAAGTATTTAATCCTTTTTGTAAATGTACAAAACAAATAGACTTCAGTTACAGCCGCTGTATATATTTTTCGCTAACTTATAGAGTCGTACAAGCACACAGTGCTGATCCGGATGCTAATAGCATCGCATACTTTTTCGCTGATCTGATACTAATGGTCAGACCAAAATCCATCTCATCTCTGAAAATCAGAGCTGGCTTGGGTTACATCATCCCATTAGGTAAATAAGAATAAACTTCCTGCTTAGCTAAGATGGCTTGGGTTGGGTTGCATCATTCTATTTGTGATATAAGTATTTAATTCGTTTTGTAAATGTACAAAACAAATAGACTTCAGTTACAGCTGCTGTAGATATTTTTGGCTAACTTATAGAGTCGTACGAGCACACAGTACTGATCCGGATGCTAATAGCATCGCATACTTTTTCGCTGATCAGATACTAATGGTCAGACCAAAATCCATCTCATCTCTGAAAATCAGAGCTGGCTTGGGTTGCATCATCCATTAGTCATACAAGTACAAATATCCGTTATGTAACAATAAAAAGTGATTAGATTTCAACTGCAGCTGCAACTAATGCCAAATGTAAATTTTTTTTGTCAAGCTAAGCAGCATACTTTCAAGTTCACTTAATATTAATGGACAGACCAAAATCCATCTCATCTCTGAAAATCAGAGCTGGCTTGGGTTTCATCATTCCATTAGGTAAATGAGCATAAACTTCCATTAAGTAAAAATACAAAGTGAATGTATTTCAATTATTTTTGGAAAAAATTACCACTGAAGATATTTTATTAAGCTTGAATGGGTTTCCAAAATCCTGGTTTGGGCTGTAATCATTGCATATTTCGGCATGACTAATGATCAGACAAAAAAAAATCCATCTCATCTCTTAAAATCAGAGCTGGCTTGGGTTACATCATCCATTAGTCACACAAGTACAAATATCCGTTGTGTAACAATAAAAAGTGATTAGATTGCAGCTGCAGCTGCAACTAATGCCAAATGTAAATTTTTTTTGTCAAGCTAAGCAGCATACTTTCAAGTTCACTTAATATTAATGGTCAGACCAAAATCCATCTCATCTCTTAAAATCAGAGCTGGCTTGGGTTACATCATTCATTAGTCACACAATACAAATATCCGTTGTGTAATAATAAAAAGTGATTAGATTGCAGCTGCAACTAATACCAAATGTAAATTTTTTTGTCAAACTAACAGCAGCATGCTTTCAAGTTCATTTAATATTAATGGTCAGACCAAAATCCATCTCATCTCTGAAAATCAGAGCTGGCTTGGGTTACATCATACCATTAGTCAGATAAGCAAAAGTCTCCTTTATGTAGCAGAACAAAGTGAATATATTTCAGTTATCGTTCTTTATTTTTGTTTATGGATAGAAAAGAAAATAATTTTCTACAAGGAAAAAGTGTGATCATAGGAAATTTTAAAAATGCGTTCAATAAATATATTGATATAAAATAATCTCAAAATGACAACACAAGTAGAACAGTTAAATACAAATGAAACACAGAAATCATTCTGTATGTAACGGTGATAGAACACAGAATAAAACGAAATTAAAAATGGAGCAATAAATTGCAGAATGAAAAAAGCAACAAAAACTGCAGCGACTGAAAGCTATTTTTAATAACCGTTAAAGATAGATTACCTTATCAATGCAAATAATTAATATTGCCTAGAGTATACAATGGTAACTAACACTCGAAGTATGCGAACAAACATTTTCCTTCCTTAAATTGAAGCTCCAAGGTAGCTAACTTGAGTTTACTAGCATATTTTCTTAAATATGTCCAGGCAAAAAACTTTCCAGATTAAAGAGTGTGTGTTTTCTCCACTACTGTACAGAAAAATAAAGTAAGAAAGATTCAATTCATGCTTGAGAGAAAAATTGCAAATGGGCCGCGATAATTTAATTTTGGAATTCATTGTGCGTTTTTCAGGAGGAAGAGGGACGTGACTTTACACCGCAGCGTAAGACAGCATGCAGTTACGTGTTAAACGACAAGCACAGTTACGGTTGTCATGTGACTCTGGCGTCGCCTAAATTTGTTCATTCTGAGAGATGCCAATTGCCTTTGAGTGTTTTCTCTTTCGGCGCCTTTAGATTTTAAATTGGTCAGAGCTTGTAAGACTATACATTCAAATCTTTAAGTTTTAAAATCTATATGTACAATTTCGAATTCCAGCAATCATTTATACAACACCCGTTGTATGTTGAACATGTAATAAAATTCATCCCGAATAACGAACTGCACTGCTGTATTTTTCAATTCCTACTATTAGTTCACACTCTCCCTATATATATATATATATATATATATATATATATATATATATAAGATATATATATCTTGTTCAAATTTTCAATCGTTAATAAAATACTTTTTGTTCATCCACTCAAGTTCAAATACATTTTTCAAAACTTGTAGTGGATGACACTTGATGTTAATACAGTTTTTTCAAATATTAATTCATCAATTAAATTTAGTTAATTTATTTATTTGAGCCTTTTGTCACCAAAGTAGCCAACTTTGCTACCAAGTCGTCAAAATGGTCGCCAAGGTCGCCAAGTTTAGCATCTCAGGGAAGCGACTTTATAGCTTAGTAACAAAATTTAACATGATAATGTTTTTAAGCTGACATACCATCTATAAGGTAAGTGATGTGAAAATCACACACTGAAAAAAAGGAAAGATACTAGTATATAATTTATATACCAAAATAAAATTTTTCTTTGTTGACATAAGTAGGAATTGACTTAATTTTTTTTTATATTGCTTGTTTTTGATGAACTAACATTTTTAACCAATGTGAACACTTTTTTAATCCTTTTGTATCTCTGGGCATACAATATACTTTAATTTTAAGTGTTATAAAATTAAAGAAAAACAGGTAAACCATCACCACAACTTACCAAACCACTTTTGGCTCCGGCTGTCCATCAAATTTGACATTGAGACGCAATGGTGCTCCTTCTTCAGCTTCCTTATCTTCCAGGCCTTTCACAAACTGAGGAGCAACTATGTTTGTGAAAAATAAGCATAAATTTATTTAAAAAATATTTGATTGCGATTTAACATAGTGCATAAGAGAATTTTAAAAATGTTTTAAGCAAAAGGCCAGCGCCAGAAGTTAAGAAGAAAAATGTTTTAAGCAAAAGACCAGCGCCAGAAGTTAAGAAGAAAATGTTTTAAGCAGACGATTAGATGATAACTTTTATTTGTTTATTCTAAAAAAAGTTTTGAAACTAGACATGGTCTGCTTGAAGTATTTTTTTATCTATATTATCTGCTAAGGTAATGTTAAGCAGAAGTAGCATTATCTTACCAGACACTGTCAGCCTGCCGCTGGTCGTTTCAGAGCCGAAAGAATTTGAGATGGTGCAGGAATATTTTCCAACGTCGTCTTTGGTGGCTCCATGGATGATGAGAGTGAGCGAGGCACCATCTTCTTCCGTCTTCAGCTCCGTGTGCTTGTTGTCGATGGTCAACTCTGCACTGTCGAAGGTCCTGAATTAAAAGATGCATCAGAATGAATAATTCATCGCGAACCAGAACTTCCAAGACAGATGGTTTGATAGACGATATTCGAAGTTTCAACTCAGTTGAACTAAATATGTGATGTTTTGAGACCAGAACGAAAGGTTATTCAAACAAAATGAAAATATAAGTCACCACGCAAATCTATATATTTAAAATAATATGGTAAAACCTTCAGACTGCTCGCCAGCCCCAACCACCCAACGGATTTCGGAAATTTTTATTTCATATGAAAGCTTATGACGTCTAGATAAGCCATCAAGGGTCGCATGCCCCGCACCACCCCCATTTTCGAACGAAACTGAAAAAAACATACAGAGAATGGTGGAGAAATTTATATCATATCGAACAAACATTATTCATGACAATACATTTAAATCTAGGACAATGTTAAAAACGAAAAGTCAATATTTTAAAATAAATCAACAATTTTGATTTTATATATTTATAATAAGCATATAAATATACTTCTGGGGAAACTTTTTGTTTCATTACATTATAAAAATTAATTCAAAACTTTTAAAATTAAAACTAAGCCAACTCATCTTATACTTTCTGATGCAATTGCATCGTACACTACTTTATGCGTGCTTATACAATAAGTAACACAAAAATTATTTTGCTATTATTTATTCAAAATTCATAGAAAAGAGCGGCAAAATTCAATAAAAAATCAATTAACAAGCACAAGTTCAGCTGGTATGGAAAGTTTGGTCCTGAACAAAACACTGTCAAGAACTACCAAATAGAAAAACCTTTAAAAATTCAATCGATTTTCATTTTTTCTACATTGTGTATGAATCCATTTCAAATAAACGTAACTAATCTATTAAAATCAAAAACTGAGTAATCGAATGAAATCTCACCATTTTGCCGTCGGTTTAGGTTTACCAGTAAATTTTACGGTGAATTCTGCGTCACTTCCTTCTTTGACATCTTTATCTTTCAGTTTTTGAGTGAATTCAGGAGATGATGTCGATTCTAATGAGAAAATAAAATAGGTTATCGGCAGTAAGTATTAAAATGCATTTTAAGCAGTAAAAATTAAGATAGCTGCATGAAACTAAAAAAATAATTTCAATCTCAGTTTTTTGATGAGCTAGTTATTAGCAATGCACGATCTATATATATAAAACGCTAACGTGCGTGGCACAGAAATCGATCTTATTACTTATTGTCGAATGGCAACAGTCAAATGTAAACAAGCTGCCGTACTAACGTTTCAGACTGCTTTATTGAAAGTTTTTACAGCTGCACTTAATTCAACGCTTTTAATGGAGCTGCAAAATATTATTAGAAATGCCCGGAAGAGGGCGCGCAGCGTCACCGAAACCTCCATTCAGTCAGAGGAAAGAAGTTGTAAAAGAAAACAAGATGATAGAAATTGGCGTCAAACAGGAAGTTTAAATCAAGCGCGAAAATAGGCTTAACCGTCGCCAGAACCAGAAAAGTATCTAAATATTTTAATTGCTTACATATTAGATTTTTTCTCTCTTTTATGTCTATGATTTTAAACATACAATATTTATTTTAGATTTGTCATGTAATGCATATAATGTGTACATGAAAGTTTTCATAAGTTCTAAATAAATTAATATGACAGAAGACCAGCTTGTTGCCAAAAGCGGCTAGTGTTTTAAAGTAATTTATCGTGTTTTGTTTAAAGTAAGGGATGTTCTGTAATTGTTGTTAAGTTATGAACTGAATTTTCAGGAAAAAAATGCCAGATCAAATTGTACTTGTATGCGAAATTTTAGAATAAACGATTTTAATTCTGAATGATAAACTTATCAATATTTAACAAATTCAGCACTTTTGAATGTCACAATTTCTATTAAATATTATAAAATCTTTCTTTTTTAGTTTGAAAAATTATCCTTCCATCACAATATGCATTTAAAAAGCGTTTCAGAACTTACCAGATACAGTGAGTTTACTTGTGGTCGTTTCGGATCCTTCTGAATTCGTGATAGTGCAAGAATATTTTCCAGAATCTTCTTTTTTTGTGTCTTTGATGACAACTGTCAACGAGTCGTCAGCTTCTTCTATTAATTTAACATGTTCGCCGTCAATAGTAAGTTCAGCATCATCTTTAGCCCTACATAAGCAAGAAAAAATCTGAATAAAATCTCCAGAAAAGAACAAAATATAAATTTTCACTTTCCACTTCTGTTCGCTTCTTTATTCCAATAAGAGATCAATTTCTTGATAAAAAAAAACTTGCACCGTTGACGAATGAGTTGTATTTTCAGAAGAAGAATATTTGAAAAATCAGTTTTGCCTTGGACACTTTTATCGCTTAGAACTATGAAACTCAGTTTTATATAGGAATTAAATTTGTCTGTCTGTCTCTCAGTCTGACAGCACACTAATTCATAAACGGAATGAGGAAGACGAATGAAATTTTTCTGTCTGCCTCTGAGTCTGACAGCACACTAATTCATAAACGGAATGAGGAAGACGAATGAAATTTTTATACTCTTGGGTGAAAACCGTTGTTCGAATTGTTTACAAAAATAAATAGGTTCATACAATATAAAAACACCTGCTTACTGATCAGAAAGCGCGCGGCAACGTTATCTCTAAAATAATTATGTGTATTCAGCCTATTCTCCAAATTCTTTTCCTCGTGACTTTTCTCTTGCCACAAGAGCGAAATTGCTTCCCAAATAAAGTTTTATTGCGTCGAAGAGATTGAAAGAACAGAGGCTCTTAGACTCATAAAAATACTCATGCTATCATGCCTACTTTCTCGTGTACTAAGTGTACAGAGAAAAAAGTATTGTAAACGTCAAAAATTCCGACCTCGAGACTTTGATGAATCTCGAGGTCATCATCCTTGAGTCCGAAATAAATAATAATAATAGTAGTAAATAAATAAATTAACACGTTCACGGCGGCGCGTACCGGCGCTGACTCGCACTTGAATGTTTCATCAGACGGCGCGTACCGGCGCTGACTCGCACTTGAATGTTTCATCAGGCGGCGCGTATCGCCAACAATTTAGTTCGATTAGTAACAAAAAAATTTTAAAGTAGGACTATGTTCCTCCCATTGGGGTCTCAGGAAGGAATTTGATTCACACGCCAAAACGCCACAAAACTTGGTATGGGAGATCCTCTATATCTCGGTAACTACATATGTTAAAAACATAACTAATGTCTCATTTTAGAGATAAAGGGTAACAACAGAAGTTTAAAAAAAACTTACTTAAACTTAAAAACTTACGAGAAACAGAAGAGTCACGCGAGTAAAGTAGTCCTACGCCTTTAACATCAGCGGCTGTTTGAAAAGACAGGCCCCCGCCATTTTTTCATATAGTTGCAAATTAAAATAATGAAAAAATTTAACGTATATTAATTGAAAATGTATGCTTTATTTTATTTCAACTCAATAATATAAACATAACTTATATAATAAATTCTATAATATAAAAATAACAATTCAATATTACAAGCATAATTGTTTATTTTTATGCAATTTTTTAAAACATTTCAAACAAAGTTCTGACAAAAACATGACAGCAATAGTGGTAAAAAAATTAAGAGCAGCAGTGGTTATCATGGCTGCAAAATGTCATTTTTCACTTTAATTCGCCGTTGCTGAATAAAGAAAAGCGCTCTTCGAGTAACTAACTGCCCATGGGAGAGAAACCTGAATTGCAGCGCCGGCATGAACGTGTTAAAATAAGAAAAGCTCAGTTCGGGTCCGCGCCGTAAATTTTTGGTGAAAACGTCGGGATAAAATCATAAATCAAGTGTTTCGTATTAATACGTAGTATTAATTATCAATCTCTTTAATACAATATTTACACAGAGTAGTATAATGGCTACAGAATAGATAAATCACAAGCTACCACAGACCCTTGCTACATGCGATAAACTTGTGAGTTATCTATTCTGTAACCATTATACTACTCTGTGTAAATATTGTATTAAAGAGATTGATAATTAAACTACATATTAATACGAAACACTTGTTTTATGATTTTATCCCGACGTTTTCACGAAACATTTACGGCGTGGACCCGAACTGCGCCTTTCTCATGTTTTATTTAGAGTAGCTTTTGATGGCGCCATCTGTTGACAGTGTATAGAACTACACTCCGCGTATGCGCAGTAAAACATTATTTACTACAAATGTTCATATTTCCCGTAATATTCAAATTTTACTACAATATTCCTTTTACGTATCGTCAAGTATTCTGTAAGTTTCGTACAATTCGAAAGAAAACTCTGCATGTTATAATCAAAAAAGATGTGGAGATTGAAATTTTCAATTTAATACCGATTTTTACTTCTTATATTCTGATAAATATTTTATAGACTTACTTTGGGTCATAGTAATACTCCTCAAGCTCTTTAAAATGACGCCATAATCAACCTTTCGGCTAAACGCGTTTCCACGCTACACTTATTTATAACCTTATATAAAGCTAATTCATAACAATCACACGCTTGCGCCTACACTGGTACGATAACGTCACAGGCAAAACAAATACTATGCGACAAACTCTTACAGATAGGATCTATCCGTTGTGGGGGTCAATCATTCTTTTCGCATTATTAGTCTCGTAGTTATTAGCGATTCAAATCTGACGGTATTTTGTCACACCAGAAAGTTCGACCGACTATCACTGTGACGAGCGGAAAGACTTTTTCAAGACAACAATTGAAATTAAGTTTATCTGTCGATCGCTCTCTCTGTCTTTCAGTGCGGGAGCACAATACAGTCATCAACAGAATAAGCTAGACGGATGAAATATAGTATGTGATTTTTCCATCACAACTATGTATCTGAAACAGATTTCGAAAGAAACGCGCCAAAGGGAAGTCTTTCTGACTTGCTCGATAACTCAAAAAACGCAAGGAGCTAAATAAATGAAATTCAGCACAAACTTTTTTTTGGCGCATAATTTTATCGCCAGAATTGTGATGTGTATCCAGTTTTGGACTAAATCCGTCAGCGTGTTTATTGTCTGCCGGTCTGTCTATTCTTGTGTACATGAACGAGATGACCCAAAAACGCATGACTCAAGATGAATTAATTTTATTAATGATCTATAAGCAAAAATTGTAGATCTTCTTCAAATTTTGAACCCATTCAGTTAACTGGAAGAGGTCTAAAATGCATACTTGATTTTGCTGACGATACTACGAAGTAAAACACGAAAAGTATATCGTGTTCAAAGGAATAGTTATAATTCTTAAAATTTAGCAAAATTAATTTGTTTTCTTTTAATTTAAATTTCTTTTATTTATTTATATGTGTTCAAAGGAACACACTCCCATTGGTTTTGCTATCTATTATTTTTATTGCGCCGTCATCAGCGTTAAGATGATTAATGATCTATACGCAATAATTAAAGATTAATGATGACCGATATTTAATGATTAATGAAGAACGATGATTAATGATGAACGATGATTAATGCTGACCGATTAATGATATATATGCAAAAATTGTAGATCTTCTTCAAATTTTGAACCCACTCAGTTAACTGGAGGAGGTCCAAAATGCATACTTGATTTTGCACTCGATACTCCGAAGTAAAACACAAAAAGTGTCACATCGTGTTCAGAGGAGAACACTCCCATTGGTTTTGCTATTATTTTTATTATGCCGTCATCAGCGTTAAGATGATTAATGATCTATATGCAATGATTAAAGATTAATGATAACCGATTAATGATCTATATGCAAAAATTGTAGATCTTCAAATTTTGAACCCACTCAGTTAACTGGAAGAAGCCCAAAATGCATACTTGATTTTGCTCACGATACTCCGAAGTAAAACACAAAAAGTGTCACATCGTGCTCAGAGGAGAACACTCCCATTGGTTTTGCTATTATTTTTACTATGCCGTCATCAGCGTCAAGATGATTAATGATCTATATGCAATGATTAAAGATTAATGATTAATGATGAAGGATGATTAATGATGACCGATTAATGATCTATATACAAAAATTGTAGATCTTCAGATTTTGATCCCACTCGGGTAACTGGAAGAGGTCCAAAATGCATACTTTATTTTGCTCACGATGCTACGAAATAAAATACAAAAAGTATCACATCGTGTTCAGAGGAGAACAATCCCATTGGTTTTGCTATCGATTATTTTTATTACGCCGTCAGCAGCGTTAAGCCGAGAGATCAGTTATTTACGGTAGAAAAACTTAGTATTGGCACTTCCTGTATCTTTCCGGTTCTTCTTGTATTTTCAGTAAAGCATAAAGAATCAGAAGTTTTACTTTTATTTTATGTTTTTTTTTCGGAAAGCATGTCGATATTCATAATTTATTTTGCAAAAGAATTTATAGAATTTATTCTAGATTTTAGTTAATGATTAAAAATTTATACTGGTATGGATAAATACATTAATTACAATGCTTAGAAATGAATAAATCACTTTGCTAACATAATTAAAGAGAATTCTACACTTAAGTGCTACATAAATGGAACGTTACCAACGTGTATAGAATAGTAGAACGTAAATTTCTCTTTGTACATGAATAAACTTTCTCGAGAAGAGAATAAATTAAAATTATAAAATGAATTTTGTTAAATTACGGATTATATTTCGCAAAAAAAAACTGCAGATGTTTCTTCATTTATCACAAATTATGCAGAATCAAGTTCTCATGTATGCAAGCAACACAATTATTATTACAATTCGCAATCGATTCTGGTAATGCAAAAATATGTTATGAGATTTTAACATAAATATTCAAAGACAGACGCAGGAATATTGCTTTTTTATGATTTTAAACATAATGTTAGAAGAACTGAAAAATTAAATAAAATGTATTGTTGTGGGTTAGATTTATATAGTTTATTGCTCACCATTTGACTGTTGGTTTTGGTTTGCCAGTGAACTTAACGGTATATTTCACAGTTTGCTCTTCTTTTACACTTTGGTCTTTCAAACCTTTTGTAAATTTCGGGGAACTTGTATCTTCTGAAAAATCAAAATGGATTATAAAAAATTTTTCGATATAAGAATATTTTGGAAAAAAGTTGAAAAAAAAACTTAATTATATCAATAACTCAATTCAAAATTATAACTCAACTCAAAAGACTATAAAAATTGAAATACAAAGACTAACCATGCTCATACTACAAAGAATCAACCACAATTTTTGAAAATTTAAGTTATAACATAAATGGTTTAGAATTTAAATAGTTTGGAGTTTAAGAAAATTCATTACTTGAATTTTGTAATTTAAAAAAGTTTACCCATCTCATGTACGTTGACCGTTTGTTATATGTTCTCTCCTTGATAACAAGATACGATTATCCAATTGCTTGGTCCGATTTTAAAAAGTACTTAAAAATAACTTAAACTCATAACTTCGGAGTTCTTTATTTCAGAAAAGAGTGAAACAATGCATGTCGACTTCTTAAATATTCTGATTCTGAACTTAATGAATACCTTAAAAAGTTATATGAATATAATTATTATATTTTAAGCATTTTGTAAAAATTGTCTTAAAATAAGATAAGTATGATACGAAAATCGCGCAAACATTTGAAAGAAAATCTAAACAAAAAGTGACAAAAAAGAATCGTTCCTTTAGAAAAATTCTTTCTAATATCGGTAAAGAACCACCAGTAAAGTTATTAGTATAATACGTTGTATTCACCTTTAACTGTCACTGTTGAAGTTGTTGTTTCCGATCCGGCAGTGTTGGTAATCGTGCAGGAATAATCCCCTGCATCTTCTTTGGTAACATCGTTGACAGTTAATGTTTCTGATTTGTCTTCTTTCTTGAGTTCATAATGATCATCGTCAATTACTATATCTTTACCATCTTTCTTCCTTAAAATTTCATAAAATAATGCATATATTAATTTTCTTTACTCGCAAAACAACAAATTTCAGAATTAGACAAAAAATAATCAGGATATGAATTGACATTCATATCAACACAGATGAAAAGTTTTTCACATTTAAAACTGCTAGAATAATTTTTTTTTGCTAAAAGTGAATCCATCGATATAGTTGCTATCAATTAAGTAACTATTTGATACTTTTAATCATTTTGAAATAATTTCATGGTAATTAGACAGAATTCCATGGTTGTGAATATTAAAATAAACGAAATATAAAAAAATTGAAATAATATATTTGCATGAAGCAAATAAATTTAACAAATTTCAATCACATACAAAAACAACTTTAATAAAATTCAACAAAAATAAACAAATAAAATAAAAAATAAATTAAAAAATTAAGATTTACGGTATAATTTCTGTACTTTCTTTTGGAACAATAATATTTATTATATTTACATATTACATGCAGTAATCCTAGATTCTACTGTCTGAAAGTCTCCACTAATAATACTTTTCTCTCGACAAACTGTTTGATAATCGGGTTTAATTTAAAAAATTAAACCTCCTCATTCAAACCAAATTCATAACATTTAGGGCGCATACTGCTTCAAGTGGTACAAAACAAGAATAATATATAGGTTATATATGTGGTCGTTATTCATTTAGTATATTTCAATCAAAAATTTGCAAATAGCTGTGGCTGTATTAATATGCTCTCTTTTTACAAGGAGATATTTTCAGATGAAGAGTAAACAACTATCGCAAATGTTATTAATTCTTACTTACGGCAATACTATCAATGAACTTGAAAAGTCTGGATTTGTTGGCTGAAAATTTTCCATGTTCCACAAAATGACATTTGAGCTACGGGATTGTACCATATTAACACTCATTAGTAATTACTTCCAAACCGGTCACCTGACCCTACCTTGCGTAGTTTTTGATTATAAAGATTTTTGAAAGGCCAGTTATATACACGAAAATCCCCATTTGAGTCAAACTTAAAGAAAAATATTCGAAGGATCTTCTGCATTCTGTGCTACAGTTTGAAGGTCTCTGAGAGCACTAAACGTTATTCTGAGTACAGTGAAACTGTGTATAACGATACTGTCTATAACAAAAAACCTGCCTATAACAATATTCACTTTGGTCAAGACGGAATTCCTATGTACTCATTTTATTTTCAATCTGTCTACAACGATAATCATTTTTTAGACTCGCCTGTGTATAACAATAATTTTACCTCTTTAGAAAACTGCTACAGTACAATACCGATTTTTTCCCCTTGAAAACGACACCCTATGGTGAAGAATGCCAGATAACAGGGGAATCGGAGGAAAAAATACAATTTAATATCAGCGATTACTAGTAAAGCGAATCAATAAGCTCAATAAAATATACTAGTATATTACAAATAATGTATACACACATAAACATTGGATGTACAAATCCTCAAACTGTTTATATCTGTCTATAACAATATATTTTCTAGTTCCTACATTATAGTCAGTTTTTACTGTATAGTTAGTATTGCTTCCCAGAATGGTATTACTATTAACGTATTCGCAGCGGTAGATTTTAATATCGAATTATTTTCATTTGGAGTTGCAAAATGTCCTTCAAGAATATCTGAATGTTTTACTTTCATCAATTCAAATTGATAAAAGGAAAGAGTCCGAGCGGCGCAAACGTCTTTTGCCGTTTTTCATGTTCAGTTCAAGAGCAGTTAGCTCGTATTTATATGTATATTTTCTTAAACAACCATGGATAAAGTGTTCTTAAGATTTCAAAGATATAATTAAATACAAAAAAAGTGGTTCATTTCCTTTAAAAGCCAAGTTTTCTAACCTGATAGCTAAAAGTTCAAAATAATTGGCCGCTCAGAGGGTTAAATATTAAATAAAAACAAGAACTTGAAATTTTTTCATTTTATTTCGACTTACATTTTTCAGAAAACTACTATCAAAAAATAAATACCATTTTGTTTCAGGTTTTGGGATCCCTTCGTATTCAACAGTGAGTTCTATAGTTTCTTCTTCTACAGTAGTGATGTTTTTGAGTTTCTTAGTAACCTTTGCCGCTTTTTCTGTTTCTGTTTAAATAACAAAAAAATACGGTTAGTTTAGAGGAAATAATCTAAAAATGCATATGAACAATACATTTCTAAAATTATAAATCAAGCATTTAATGTGTACTTATAAAACTAAAATATTGTATATTTAAATAATAATAAGAGCTAAATATTTTTATAAGCTTTTATTCAACTTGAGTGTCGTGTCCTCAAATCTTGAGATCGATTTCTTACCCACTTCCAATCGAGCTACAGCTTTGAAATTTAGCACAGGGGTGGGTTTCCGGAGACAATACAATACTATGCAAAAAAAATTTGTATACCTATTTTAAACCTAACAAAATGTTATTAAAATTTTAGCCCTATATTTGGGCGATAAAGTTTGGAAGGTGGTAACCTCACGTTACCTAGGGTTGTAACAACACCACTATAGCCAAAGACAAGTTAAGAAGCTAACAGAGAATACGCTATACTTCCGGCACTGCACCGATGAATGACGTAACTCGTGTTTCCACGCGTCTTGGGTTTACTTTCTATTAGAATTCGCCAACAACCAGAAGTAGATTTTTTTTTTAAATTCGCGTGCGCCAAACACTTCGCACTCAAATCAAAAAGATAAAATTGTGTAGATCGATTTTCTTTTTTTTTTCTATTACATTGTTGATAATAATTGTAAGTTGTCACGTAATATATTACGGATTTATATTTCAGAAAGTTAATGCCATTAAATCATTTTAAAATGTAATGTACGTATGTATATAGTAATTTTAATATGTGTTTTATATTGGAGAATTCAATAATTGAATTTGGTTTACTATGCCTAACATGTCGTGTGCATTCGTGTCAGCCGTCACTAAAAAGTAGAAAATAAATTAAAAAAATTAAGGTATAAGCTTTTATTCAAAATGCGCTTTAAATGAGAAAATACTTTTGCACATTACAATTTCGTCAAAATGAACTGAAAAGTAAAAAATAATTTTTCTGATTACAATAAAACGCATGGCTCGAATAAAAGCGTGGGCGCCTTTACCTTCTAGAAATATTCCATTTGTTTAAGGAAATATACACAAAATATAAGGTGCTCACGCTTTTTTTCGAACCATGGATTTTATTGTAATCAGAAAAATTATTTTTGAGTTCATTTTGACAAAATTAGAATTTGTAAACGTATTTTCTCATTTAATGTGCATTTTGAATAAAAGCTTATACCTTAACATTTTATTTATTTATTTTTTGAAATTCTTATTTGTTTTTAAGACTGAACCTATTTGTAATACGGATGAAAAGTAAATCGCAGGCACTGCAAATCAACATACAATGTCGTTTATAAAACTATATTGAAGGTTCTATAATCAAATACATTTTGTTTACCCACGTTGAGAACAAAGAACCTTCCGTTCCCATTGTAGGTGATTCTATCTTTTCTTTCTTAAAAGTTCTATCCATTCTTAAAGGAAACAAATTTCTGTATGGCGCAGTATATTCAATTGGATAATTATTTGTGCTACATGATTATCAAACGACTTATTTTATATTATTGAAAGGAATTCAGTGCTGAGTTGAAAAGAATAATTTTATACTTATTTACAAGTTCTTCAAATGGATAACAGGAAATCGGTGATAAAAGTTTTGAATATTATGTGAAATTCTCGCGTACATAGAGTAACTTTTGTAAAAAATCCTAGCAGCTATTAAGTATTTCGAGTAACGACAAAACTATAATAAACTATATTTTGTAGGCATGGTTATGGCAGTCTCTAATAAGTATTGGTCTTTCAATAGAACTGTGTTTCAACTATTTCTGAGAAAACTAAGTTTATGAAAAGGCTTAATTTGTCACTCTTGCAAAGGTTGAGTCAAAAAATGTAAAGGTACAATATTTTTAACCTTCCAGCGGGCGCGCCTGCACTAATTTTACGACATATCGTGCATCGTAATACATAAATATATCGTGCTGTTTTACAAAAATAAATACAGCTTTTATTTATGTTATCTGTATTTATTAGATTAATAGTAAACAAATATTTTATAAATAAAAATTCACTTAAATTTATAAAATAACGATATAAATATGTAATACGACGCACGGTGCAAGTATCTCTTGAAAACGTGCGCCCGCTGGAAAGTTTAAAAAAAAAATGTTGCATGATGGGAGGGACGATATCTGAGGACAAATTCCAAAGCCTTTGTGGTATATATTGGAAGAGTTCAAATGCGAGTTAAAAAGTAGATTCCACTGAAATTCACTTTACTATTAGAACAGCTACAAAAGAACGTGGATAATCAATTTTGGGAGCCAATGCAAATAATAAAATATTTCATTTAAAACGGAGTATTATTATACACAGTAAAATCTTCTATGCTTCTTGTAATTGATTAAAAACATTATTCACTCGATTTGTTTCTGTAGTAATAGAATAATGCAATGTATAAAAAATTAACCCTTTTTATGCTAATTCAACATTGCTTCTGTTTAGGTGATTGATGGAGGTTTTCTTGCTCCACACATGTTTCTCCCCTTCCAGATGCCGTATTCAATATCTATACCCATCTAGAAATTATACGCCACGATGCATCTGATTAGTTATTGCAATCGTGATGATGCAATTTGAGAATATTTTTTGGCAATGTTTGACAAGCAGAGAAGTTCTTTGTTTTGGTTAGAATTTCGAACAAGAACTCCTTTGAAATTTTAACTTTTGATTTACGCTTGACAAGCTGAGAATTTCATGGTTTTTGAATTATAATAAAATTGTTAAACAACGAAAAATACTTCGCACGGAATGTTATTTACCAAGAGGTTTTTTGAATAAAGAAATATGTAAATAAAAAATAGTTCCTTTCATAAAACATATGTTCATTTTGTTTTCAATAAATCTTAAACATTTCTCTCGCATATATATCTATTTAAACACGTCAAATTTGACGGGAAATCTCGCGAATGAAGAGGCAATTTGCACCCGTCCTACAAGACGTAGATTTTCTAGTTTCTAAATAAACGGCATAAGTAACGTTTCTCTTTCGTGTAACAATTTAATATTCATAAAATAAATTTTCTTGTTCGTCTCTTCCTGCATTAATTATTTTACCAAACTATTTATAAAATATAGACTTCTTACCTGTTACTTCTAATTTGCTAGATGTCTTTTCGGAGCCAGCAGAATTGGAAATGGTGCATGTGTACTTGCCAGCGTCGTCCTTGGTTGCCTTGTTCAAGACCAACGTCAAGGAATCTTCAGCCTCTTCGTAGCGGAGCTCTAAGTGCTTATTATCGATGGTCAGTTCAGCACCGTCTTTGTCCCTGTAGAGGAGGAGTTTGCAAAGGTCAAGCACTGCTTTAACCTCTTCGCTTACAAAAACGTGTCTGACACGTGCATTGAATTAACGAACTTTTGATGTTTAAATCGGTAATAAAGTCAACGAAACAATTAATTTTAAATACAAAAACCGCTTGGATACGCTTAGTCTCAAGTATCCGTTACCATTTTAAATAGATTGAAATAATAAAAAAGTATCTCAAATGGGTGGTGTCATCTAATTAGGAGATTAAATAAATTCGTTGTGTAGGGGGTTAAATCTTTAAAGCATGGTGGTTTATTTCCTGAACCACTTTGAATGATGCATCGTTTACGCATTCTTGCTGAATAGCGCTTATTATAAAAGCATATAATGGCAAAAATACAGAGATTAATTTTTAGGAAATGAAACAAATTAATAATATTTTTCAGCTTTCAAAAGCTCTAAATCAATCCTTACACTCACAAGTGCATATTTATGCATCTTATTATCTTTCGTACCCCAAAGAGTTAAAAGCGAATAAATTAATTCAAAACAAATAACACTGCTATCTATTTTCCAGAGTAGGTTTGATCTGGAATCAAATATACAATCTCAAATATAGAAAGCATAATATCGTTTTCTTTAAGTACTTTGGGACAACAAATACATCATTAGACAGTCAAATCACTAAATTAAATATTTTTGAACTTGAATATGAGTCATTCTAGTGCTCACAAATATTTATTCGAGGATTTAAACTCACCGTACAAGCAAA
The DNA here is from genome assembly GCA_013235015.1 of Araneus ventricosus. Taxonomy (NCBI): domain Eukaryota; kingdom Metazoa; phylum Arthropoda; class Arachnida; order Araneae; family Araneidae; genus Araneus; species Araneus ventricosus. The sequence continues at coordinate 13,869 of BGPR01002463.1, read as the reverse complement.
TTTCGTATAAAATGAAAAGTGACTGAAGCATTCCACTTAATTCCCCTCTATAAACCACTTTTCAATTATTCCGAACAATTTTGCGCACTACAAACATTCTAACATCGCATATAAATAGCAACTGACTTGACTGTGGAAATGTTTAAAATTATTTGTAAACATTGCATATGAATAGGAATATGCATCTTTCAGAGTTATTCTCTGGAACAAATTGAACATCGTCGAACCAAACATTACTTATGATGTCCTTCTGTATCATGCCTTTACCAACAAGGAACATCTGGTCATCTTCATTCAAACCCTCAAGTACTTTGATATTTTTTAGCCGCATCCTTTCGGCATCCAGCGATTCGGTACCTTTGTTGCTCTACTTGTGTTTCACGAACACACTATCGAACATATTCTTTTAAATTGTAAGAAGTATGTGCCCCACAGGATCTTCTGCTTGAAACTCGATCTGAATATTCAAATTTTTTCCTCATATAAAGTTTTTCTCCATACGATTTGCTCTTCTAAGCGCCATCTTCAAGTTTTTCTTCAATCTCTGAAACTCTTTGACATCTACTAACTGTGATTCTCGAATACTAGGGGATGACAGCCTGTGCCACTATAGATGCCAAACAAAACTCAACTTCTACTTCTACGGGTCTATTCTGGTACCCACGGTTGGGTTGGGAGACGTCACTTTTTCGGCAAGTTAACAACGGGAAAAGTGACGTCTCCCAACCCAACCGGGGGTACCAGAATAGACCCGCTACTTGTGGTTTTTTTTTTCGCCTTCCAAGACCATCAAATTCGGATTTCTTCTGCATGGAAAGATTGATATAATACGCTTTATGGAATTATCTAATCATTATTATGGAATCGTCTTTTTGGAACGAACTATACTGTGCCTAACCTGGAATTAGGGGATAACAGCCTTTGTTGCTTCAAATCCCATAACTCTTTAATTCAAATTTAAATATGAATAGGATGCATGCTCGCATGCTCTAAGAAAAGATGCGACATTAAAGCAATTAGAACGTTTTGAGAATTTGTATGAACTCAGAAACTGGCTGTTCTATGTCAACTATAGCTTCACAACTGTGTGTACAATGCCAGATAGACATGTTCTGTTATGAGAATTGATAGATAAAAACAAGAATACTCACCACTTAGCAATTGGTTTAGGTTTTCCAGTAAACTTAACAGTCAAGTTAACTGTTTCATCCTCTTTCACGGTTTGATCCTTGAGTCCTTTTTGGAATGTTGGGGCCTGCTCTTCAGCTATGGAGGAGAATAACAGTTATTGATTTGTTTTTCATTATTTATTTTGTAACACTTATCATTCAAGGTGAAACAAAATGAATTGATTGAACCTGATTATATTTAAGATGAATCCAGAAAAGCTTAAGAAATTTACAAGGAGACAATTTACAATTTAATTAATTAAATAATTAATTTCAAATAATAAAACTATTTTGAATCAATTTTTTTCCCTAAAATAACACAAACATGCACTTTTCTGTTCCACTTGCTTTTACGTATTGATCTTAATCTAAATATAAATTTCCGGAACTTTTTACAATGTAATGATTTTAAAAATTTTGAATACCGTGATGGAAATATTTAGGTGCGATGTTATCGGGTACAATCGGTCGATAAAATTTAATATTTCAAGTACAACGGCCGAAAAGGGAGATAGTATTTTTTATTTAAAATTATACAAAGTCATCTGTATTGTTAGGATAGCTGTAAGACACTGCTGTATTCAAAAGCGTTTTAATGTGAACCGAAGATTATTCCAATATTTATTCTCTTTTATTTTCATATCCTCTAGTGCTTAAAACAAATTAATATTATAAAACAAAGAGAACCTGATGCGAGCTCTAGGTTTTTTCTCACACAAATCAGCTTGTAAAGTCACGGGGAACACATTTCGATTCAAACTGGATCAAAATTGAAGTGAATTTTCAGGACCAAATGTGCGAAAATCCAGGAATCACAGATCTTTATAACAGTAAAAAAAGAACTTAAAAGGAAGTTTCAGAATTCCAATTTTGTACTTTCGTAAAAATTATGAGATATGATATTTTTTTTCTTTCATTGATATGTAATACATTTTTTTAAATGTCTCGAACGATTTTACCATAACATTGCATTCAACTAAATTATTAAGGTAAACAAGTTCGGAGCAATTATTTTAAAAATTCTTTTATAGAAACACCATAATACGTTTGTTAGATTTGAACTTTATAAAGATTAATAATAGAGTATTATTTTTGGGTATAAATTATTATAAATTTTCAAAAAACCTAAATTTATGCTGTTTTTAGAGGTAATTTTCAAAAACTTCAAACATGCTAGAGGTCAAACTTTTGTAATAATTCAAATAAAACTAGTACTAAAATAAACTACATAGTATGGACTAGTGCTTGTACTAGAATCTTAACATTCTTTGGATAAATAAAAATTTTAGAGCTAATCCAACAATCATTATAAGATTTTCAGCAAATTTTTTATGTCATTTTTCAAATAAAAGACCATAATTGAAAAAAATATTGTTACAATATACATTATTCTAGCACATTCACTAGAGAAACATTTGAAGAAAGTGTTCACAAAATTTCAGAACAATCGAATGATAATATCTTGAGTTATCATGTTTGAAGTGTGAAAATAATGCATAAATTCTAGTTTCGAGAAAAATCAAATTTTAGTTTTGCCACACGCTTAAATTAAGTATCCAAACTTTAAAAACATTTCTAAAAATATACTAACATCATATTAACTTGAAAAAATGCATTTTAAAAGAATTTTTGACAGGTTTCTGACCCTTAAATGACAACTTTCGGTTATTTAAAACCCCATTTCAGGTTTTCGGTTTGTTATAAAGCAATGAATATCTCCTCTTCTAATTAACGTACCGTTAAAAGTAAATATGTTTTAGAAAGGTAAATGAATAATCTATTCAAAACATCAAAAATAAAAAAGATGGGAATTGTGGCCGAAAATCGACTTTTCAACGTGTTCCGTTACCTTAAAATGCACAGCTAAATTTTTTAAAGAAAATTGATATTACCTTTAACTTCTAGTTTGCTGGAAGTTTTCTCAGATCCAACTGAATTCGAAATAGTGCAGGTGTATTTTCCTGCATCATCCTTCGTTGCCTTCTTCAAGACCAAAGTCAAGGAATCGTCTGCCTCTTCGTGACGAAGTTCGAAATTCTTATTGTCGATTGTCAGCTCGGCTCCATCTTTGTCCCTAGATATAAAAAGTTACTAATTTAAAACTCATTTACAAAATAATTTTAAAGAAAGAAATATAATCAGGAAATCCGACATTAGTGGACAAATTGTGCTTAATGCTTAGTCAGTGATGCAGTTCAATAATAAACTGATGATATATTTTAAACTTTCGCAAATAACAGTGTTGGTGGTTTTTATGATTCCTAACATGCTGATAATGTTTATCATTGAAACGTTGTTGACTCTTTAATGAAAATGTGAAAAGTGTAGTTTTAGAGCCGAATGTAATATCCTTTTTCTTGAAAATATCACATTATTATCGATTAAGTAACAAAACCGATTAGTAAAACTTAATTAACAAAAAAATCAAATTGTTTTGCTGGAATTATTTAAATTTTGCCAGTTTTTTATTCCCAATCTTCCATCTTTATATTTTCGCATTTCTGTGAATGCCAATTTGAAACATTGATATAGTTTTATAACTCATTTATACAGTGAAACCTCTTCGAACGGCCACCCCTGCATAGCGGTCACTCCTCTTAACGGCCAATTTTTCGTGGCACGGATTTTTCGGCTCATAGACCTAATGTTAAAATAACCCCTAGCAACGGCCACCCAACCCCTCTGAACGGCCGCAGGGTGGGTTCCCCATCCATTTAACAAACGCATCGGTTAGAGATTTACTTTTTAAACTGAAAAACGAACTTGAAAAAATGTTTTTTTTTTCTCCGAAAGGATAAAAACTTAAAACAGTCACAAATTGTATCCTTTTTTCAAAAAATGTAAAAAATTATTAAATAAAGTACTATTTTCTCTTTAGATAAGTCTCAAACTTCATTTTAAATAAGAACTTGTTTATATTATGTATTATAGCAATTATCTTGTAATTGTAACGAAAGCCCTTTAGAGCGGCCACCCCCTCTGAGCGGCCAAATTTTCTCCGAACGGAGGGTGGCCGCTCAGAGAGGTTTCACTGTATCAGATTTTAAAGAAATCATATCAGTATCAATCATATATTACTCACTGTGATAGAGACATAAAATTCCTGTAAGAGAATTTTTGCGGGAGATATTAACAAATATAGCTGAGAATTACCATGGATCTATTATCATAACTAGTAATCATTTGGACTTTCTTTCACTGCCTATATTTCTCTAATCCTAATCACAAAGGTTCCCCTATTTTTATTTATTCTTTTAAACTTCCGAAAGAAAACTTTAATATTATTGAATCACTTTCTGCAACTCAAAGATTGACAAAAAGTAGCAGATTGATGCTCTGCTACTGATTATCTCTACGCAGGGTCGAATTACTAAATAGGCAAAGCAGGCAATTACCTATGGGCCCTGCAGCTTTAATGGACCCCAAGACATTCAGAACATTATTCTTTCGAACATTTTTCAAGTTTTCGACCAATTATCTTACAATTGCTTAACCGACTCACAAGTCAACAACACTGGCAAACTTTGATTGTTTAGAAAGCTTTAAAAAAGTTTTGTAATTTTTTATCACTTTGTTTGAAATTACTTTTAATTTTGAATTTTAATTTCTTTATACGCAAGATACTTAAACCAACTCTCAGGAAAGTGGCTCGAAATTAAATGTTTTGTTATTTCAGTTGGTCGTAATATTTTTTACTTAAAAGATGCTTACATAGATATCATATTATAATCAATAAAACATATCTGATTATGGAAATTTGGAAGGGAAAAGGGAAGGGATCGAGACTTGCACTGCCCAGGGCCTCTAAAGAGCTTACTCCGACCCTGTCTCTACATCATTGGTTATCAATGGATACGAATGAATGTATGTTTTTTCGGTACTTAAGTATTAACGCCACCGAGGCTACAGATTGGCGGTAATGCGCCAATAAAGAGCAATCTTGTTTACAAAAACCGCCAAATTGGCGTTAATACGTAAGTACAAAAATCTCCAAATTGGCGGCACTTAAACACCGCCAAATCTGTAGCTGCGGTGGCGTTGGCGGCACTTAAAAACCGCCAAATTGGCGTTAATACGTAAGTACAAAAACCGCCAAATTGGCGCCACTTAAAAACCGCCCAAATTGGCGTAATACGTAAGTACAAAAACCGCCAAATTGGCGTTAATACGTAAGTACAAAAACCGCCAAATTGGCGTTAATACGTAAGTACAAAAACCGCTAAATCTGTAGCTGCGGTGGCGTTAATACGTAAGTACCGTTTTTTCAAGGATAAAATAAAAAGCTAGGGTAAAAACAATTCAAGAACTCTTAAGTAAGCGAATATTTATTTTTATATGCTTTCACACAGCAATTGTGGGAAGGCTTGAAGATTGTGTTACAATATATTTCCCAAATGTAGATGATGTAGTGTTTAAATGTGTTAAAAATTACATTTTACTAGTTTAATTATAGTGGTTGTTGAAAAAAGAGATTCTTACCACTTAGCAGTGGGTTTGGGCTTTCCCGTAAATTTCACGTTGAAACTGACCGTTTCGTCCTCTTTCACTGTCTGGTCTTTGAGTCCTTTTTGGAATGTGGGTGCTTTTTCCTCAGCTTTGAAATAGACAAAAAAAAATAATAATAAATTTGCAAATTCACAATTGTTATCTTTCATGGAAATTCAAACATATTTAGACATATATAAATGAATAGCCTGTTCAAAATCTTGTGACGCAATAATTTGATAGTGAATATTATTAAATAATTTCAGTAGTTGTAAGTTTTTTTCCCTTTATCAAAACAGCTACTTCATTTGATATTTAAAACTTCTAAAGCCACAAATTTTTGAAAGAATGCAAGGTAAACAGATGAGACAAAGAAAATTACGGCAAAGGGTTAGAAGTTCCGTAAAAAAAATTCATTACAGGCGCGTGCTTTCTACTTCAGACAGGATATAAAACAATTACTAATATGATAACCCAGATCTGTCTCTCGGTAACGCTCTGACGTCACCAACAATAAAACTCGAGCTATAGCACTGCGAGACGTCAAACAGCATTATTTAATTGTTAGAGGCACCTAAATTTCGGTCATTTTAAATTTAAAAGAGTAATTGTCGCTTTAATTTCAAATTTAATAGCTCTAAAATAGTGAAATAAAATTTTCTATCGATTGATATAAAATTTATCTCGCTAGGATCAATAGTTCTCGAGAAATTTTAAATTATATTAATTAATATTTCAAATTATTTTCCGTTTTTTAATAGAAACTAGTAATTTACGACAGTGGTATATCGTGCGCGTGATATAATTTAGACGTTACGATGCATCTGATTATTTATTGCAATCGTGATAATATAATTTGATAATAATTTTTGGCAACGTTTGACAAACAGAGAAGTGCTTTGTTTTGATTAGAATTTCGAAAAAGAATTCCTTTGAAATTTTAACTGTTGACTTATGTTTGACAAGCTGAGAATTTCACGGTTATTGAATTGTTATAAAATTGTTAAACAACGAAAAATACTTCACACGGAATGTTGTTTACCAAGATGTTTTTTGAATAAAGAAATATGTAGATAAAAATATTTTCTGTCATAAAACATGTGTTTATTTTAACTGTTTTCAATCAATGTTAAACATTTCTCTCGCACATATATCTATTTAAACACGTCAAATTTGACGGGAAATCTCTCGAATGAAGAGGCAATTTGCACCCGTCATACCATGACGGGTGATTTTCTAGTACTAATATATAACAGAATTGAATAGATGAA
>BGPR01002462.1:114612-176684 GCA_013235015.1 Araneus ventricosus | reverse complement strand
GCCAGAATTCAGACCTTTGTCGTTTTTCCCCCTTGCGGTGTTTGCAAATAATTTAATCTTGTGCTTTCGTTTGGTTACATTGGTTCGTATACAAACTTATTCAAATTAAGAAAACAAAAAGGGGTATTATGATTTGTTGGAAAGAGTAGGTAGCGTTGGAGAAGTGCGGCGTCAAGTCAACCGATACGTTAATGCACTCGATAATTTTAGAGCCTGATATTTCTGGGCGTTTTGTATATAATTGGATTTTTAAAATTCTCTTTTTTGATAAAATATCTGTTTCAGTATAATTTTCCCTAATTTCAATAAGTGTTTCAAGTGTTTTGGTACTGTTTTGTATTGAGATGCTTGTGCATCATTATTACCTATTTATATCATTCTTTTATAAATTTAGATTAAATTTTTATTCATAAATTTACTAGTAAGATGATATTAGATAACATAAATAAAAGTTGCATTTATTTTGTCAAATAAGTGATATATGATACAGTGCGTGTATCTCATCTAAAATTTCGCAGGCGCTTGCTGGAAGGTTAAATATATTTTACAACAATACCACTATTACGTTAATTTGCCGCGTTTATAGAAACGCGCATTGGCATTAATGCATCTTTTCAATTTCTACTATGTTCACACTCTCCATATATTTATATAACATTTCCAAATTTTCAGTCGTTCACGTAAATACTTTTATTCCATCCACTCAAGTTCAAATTATTTTAAAACATGGTGGACATGATATCATTAAGCTGGTTTACAAATATTAATTCATTAATTTAATTTTAATTATTAATTTTGGTTTTATATAAGGAAAGCATATAATAGCAGGTCGTTTGGTTCGAATTTTTTCTCAATACCATAGATTCTGTTCGTGGTTTGCCAGCTTCAGACCTAATATCCTTTGTTTCTGGTACATGTTCACGAGGCATCATTTTTCACATATATTTTTTGTCAGAAGGTAATGTTGATTGCCTTTATTTTCCTCATGGATATGTTAAAAAGACTCTATGAAGTTTTTTCTTAATTCCTACTATTAGTTCACACTCTCTCACAGCTATATATAATTATATAACTTGTTCAAATTTTAATCGTTCATAAAATACTTTTATTCATTCCTCAAGTTCAAATACATTTTTCACAAAACATGGATGACACTGTAATCATTAATACAGTTTTTCTAGTTGCCTACTTCGCCTATTTGAAAATCTGCACCTGGTAATATCTTAGTTCATTAAATAGTGTTTTTTTAAACCCTGCAGTGCTATAGCGTACTACTGCAAATTTTGTGTAGTGTTAATTGTATAATTAAAATTACCAGACTTCGAATAAATAAAAGAGAAAAAATTAACTTTGAATGTTTATGCTGTTTAAAAACAGTCAAAAGCAAACTTTTAATATTTCCTTCCGCAAACGCATGATGTCGCAAATGCAGGAACCACAACTGCGAAAATAACCTATTAAGGAGGAAAACAGATTGCAAACAGTAATTTAACTTCATAGCACAAAAGAAATATTTCCTTTGAGGTAAAACCTGTGGATTTTACGCCACATTTCTCACTCATACAGCCTCGTATCTAAGAAAAAACCGCAATGCAAATTTTAAAACTTTTCGACACCTGTTGTCTATACAAATATTTGCTTTTTCTCGTCGTAACCGAGCAGCCACGTCCGCATTGAAGACAGTCGGCGATCTTAAAGAAGAGAAACGGCTGCGTTTATCAAACTCGTGCTGAAAGAATCAAAAATTTCAAGGAAATCGTCTGCGAAGAATGCGAAATCCGGCTCAGCTCGTTGTGATTGTCGAATCAGCTGGCCGGTTGCGGTAGTTTTGTTTGAGAAGCAGTTCGGATTTCGAATTCGTAATTTATATTTTTAAAAATCTGCTTTAAAATCTGTCTGAAGCAACTCAGTAAGAGTTTGAATTTATTCTGCATAATTTCTAACTCAATGTTTTAATAAGAAAATTCTAGATTATTATTACATAGAATAGTTTTAACACATTGAAATTTATGCTTGTTTCCGAAAAAAAAAAGAAATTTTTGTTGCAAATACTGGATTTTATTAAATTTTTACTGATGATATTTCATTAACACTGAAATGTATAACTAGTTTAATATTAAATATTTAAATGAACTGTAATTTGTTACCGGAGTCTCAGTTATTGATTTGCATTTTCTAGAATAACTCAAAACATTTATATAATTTTCCTTCAGATGATTTTCATGAAAATGATCTGAAAATAAAAAAATATTTTTTTTTATCATTTTTATTATTTTAAGAACATTCGAAAGTCTAGCCAGAAACTTCATAGCATGATAAAATTTAGGCTTGATTCGTCTGCCATTATATTATTTAAAAAAATTTACGTCCCAATGTTCGTATGCATGTGTGCAGTAAATAAAACAATGAAAAGTATTGATGCATAATATAATTAAAAATATTTTTAAAATTTATTAAAATTAGAGAAACAATTGTAGGGAAAAAAATCTGTACTACTGAAAAACTTTTTTTCTTCTCTTTCTTTTTCTGAATTTGAAAGCGGTGTAAAAATGGCTTTGGTACGATAATAAGCTCCGAAAATATTGAGGAAAAACGTTAAACTTTCGATTAATTTTTAATTAAAAATCTAATTAAAGTTTTGAAAAACCCTTTCTTAGTGAGCACCTACTACCCAAAAAGTAACCACATGCCAAATTCATAGCTCTGGATCCATCCTATAATTTACAATCTAAAGCGTTTTGACCGATTTTTACATCATCCATGTCGCAATTTATAGATAGCATCCAGACTATAAACATTATCATGTTAAAAAGAAACCCATTTGCCTTTTTTTCTGCCTACCTTTGTTTCTTAAAAATGGATGTAAACATATAAGATAATGCACTTAAGCATCTGCAAACATAGTGTTAAAAATTTTGACAATACAGTAGAGCCCTGGAAATCCGAAATTCCGGATAATCCGAACACCTTTTTGTAATTTTCTGAAAACTTTTTACTGAAAAATGAAGGGAAAATAACAATTACGAATCAGAAACAAAGCTAATGTTTATTCCTAACTTAAAAGAAGTATTTGAAGTGGTCTTTAAGAATGAATACAGCACCTTAATGAGAAGAAACAAACTCAGATATCTTTTTTTGTTTGCCACTGTACCGTGCGAATCGCCGCGTGCTCTTTACGAAAGACTTCACAGAGCACCCAGAGTTAATACTCTACTGCGCTTGGCATATCACGAGTATTTTACCGAATTTCCCGGACAATCCGAATTCCCCGGAATCCGGACAGAGATCAGCCCCAATTAGTTCGGATTCCCGGGGGCATATAACCGACCTTTACTTCAATTCGGACCATAGAAAATAACGGAGCTCGCTGATTGGTTAGCTCACTGACGTCACGCCTTTCCACCCAATTGCAAAACTTACAAGTCATACGCTCTCTAGAAGGCAAAATACTTATGAATTAAAATGTATAATTAAGAAAGAAGGAAAATCATAAGAGCGGCAATATTTATCTCAATAATTCCAATATTTGATTTATTCTCGAAATGTATTAGAAATATACGTATACATGTCTTATTTTTGTTTATTAGAATTTCTTAAAAAAGATTTAAAATTATGTAAATCTCATAAATTAATATTGTTATATTTTATGTTAAGTATTTTAAAAAGGGTGCAACATAATGAATAAATAAAGTGCACTTGGGACTAAAAAATATCTCTTAATATGCAAACTAAAGGCTACCAGGCTACGAGTTCGGCGAAATAAACATGGCGTCATGAAGACGCTAAGGGAAGCAGCTAATCAGCGAGCTCGGTTATTTTCTCTGGCCCGAATTGAAGTAAAGGTAGGTTATATGCTTCCCGGGGATCTACTGTATAAATATCGGGGATGGAAAGTATGCTGCTCAGAACTCAGATGCAAACAGATGTTGAATATTTTCATGTAGACATACGCTTTCTTAGTTGAAATATTACATTTAAAAGAAAAACGGGAGAGTAAGCCGACGAACACCAAAAAACCTTTATTTCAGTCGTCGGTCCCCGTCTGGAGTTGGCGGAAAACGTTTACGGGCTGTGATTTACCATCTTATTGTTCGCTCAAATACATCCAACCGGTATGCTTCGGCGTGACTATGTTAACATGCCAACTTAACATGGAGGAATTCACAGTTATTGTCGCGAGGTATTTGCCGTTGCTCACATGATCTATTAGAATGCCGTTCTTCTCAGGCACATACTTCGGAGCTTCACGATGCTTTGTTATATACATATGTAAAGCACAGTCAGAATCAGAAGACAGCGAGGGGAAAAAAAAAAAATAGAAACGTGTAAAGGTAGCAAGGATTTTAAAGTTAAATCATTTTTACGATAGCCACTGATAACTGAAGTTGATAGCAAAGAGAACGCAGCAGGAAAGAAGTGTGGAAATAGCTCGAGATGTATTTCTCATACATAACAAATGTTATCTACTCATATGATCTGGCATGTCACTATACTCTGTCTTCCGATGAAAATACGGCATGCGTATTTTCTTTATACAAACTGCTCAGTGGGAAATGAATTCCAAAATGAAAATGGCCCTGCACATTTAAAGAGCGTAACGGAATCATGAATTGACTCCATTATGAAATCGGATGGAATGCTTGAATAATATCGCAAAGAAAAAAAATCCAGTGAATCCCAAACTTTTTCGATTCGCGAAGCCCTTGGTGAATCTAGATTTTTCCTAAGAGCCTTATGTAAAGCTCCAACTATTATTTTTTTGCATGGGTTAGGTAAAAATAAATAAAATATATTTTTGGCCGCATGAAAATTTATTGAACAAATTTTAATAAGTTTTATAATCAGTGGGATGGATGAACCTACTAGAGTAGCAGATTATTATCCCAAACAGCCATATCCATTTATATACGAACACAAAGTACATGCTATATGGCAGAGCTTATACAAACCACTTGTTTATGAGTTCGCAACAGCTATGCTTGATGTTGGGACCTATGAAACGCCCCAAAGTGCGGAAGTTTGGAGAAGGGTTGTCAGCTCAGGTGTCGTCCTCGTCATCTGACCGCGGTTCCAAATTACGAGGTTCGTCCCGAAATAGCCCTCGTGTTGTTCAAAACGGGACGCTAATATATAACTAAATTAGACCTTAATGTACCCCCCAAGTCCTATTATGCTGCCTCATCGTGGCGGGGGTGGTAGCCTGGGTGGAATGGGCGATGCATGTCTGGAGTTTTTTCTCCTGGCAGGGTCACCCAAGGCGTGAAGGCCATTCCATTACACCCAGCTAAAGCATAAAGGCAATGGACAAAGTCAGACTTCTTCCCTCTGGCGTTTAAGGTCTAGTGCCAACAGAAGCTGCACTCTCCTCCTTTACCATGAATCGTTCGCCTATAGATCTACTCTAGATCATCTGCTCTCATGTATGGAGCTGGAGAAGAGGAACCTCTTTGAAAGTCCTGCGCTGGTTCGTGATTTTCTGCGGACGAGCGGACTCTTGGACTTGGTCTAGCTGAGGACTAGAACAAGTGGAATAAGAAACCACAACAACAGACCTTAATGTAATCTATGCAAATGAATCCGCCTAAAGGAAAAATAGCAAAATACTTCATTTTATATTTCTGTAACTCTTCTTGCCTTTCTTTTCGAAATTTTTTATTATTCACTATTCCATTTGTCTGTGAGTTTTGGAAAGACTTTCCCATCCGTTCCCCTAGCCAGCATCCCAGATTGTGGGCTCGGGTTCCAGATAATCCCAGATAGAATTTCAGAAAATCTGGTCATTTTAGATAAAAACGAAGGAATAAAACATGATTTCTCTTAATCAGGATAAACGTAATCTTACAAACTCATCCCTGAGATTCGATAGATTGTCAAAGAGTGAGCACTCAAGGGTTGCCAAATCAAAGTAGCAAAATAAGGCCAAACCTTCTTAAAAATAAGGCCAAATTTGACAAATTGACTGAAACCTCATTTGCTATTAGAAAAAAAAGCTCTCCTTCATGAAAACGAATCCTACTTGATAGGCATATGCTCAATGCTCTATCATTAAACTAAAATTTAAGTGAAAGAAATTTAAAACATCCTTGTTCTATTCAGGAGCTATTTCGTTTGACAGCTCATTATACAGGGTGTTCATTAATTATTGTCGGGGTTTCCGTACCTCATAACTTTCGAATAAAAAATATTACGCAGAAACCGATTACGTATTCGTAAATTACACCTCAAAGAATTTCATTAACGATATTAAAAAGCTTAGTGAATTTGCACATGGCTGTCTTTCATGGCTCGTAACATATCGAGACGAAATTCGATTTCCCTCCAAGTGTTCTCCAGCATTTGTGGGGTAACATTTTGGATCGCAGTAGCAATTCTGCGCTTCAGTTCATCAAGGGGTCTTGTACACAATGTTCTTGACAAATCCCCAAACCAAATTTAGTTTCGAAAAACCACAATACACACATTGCTTTTTCTTGCACGGTCGCCATTTTTATTTATGACGTCATAATTACCCAGACTGCAAATGCGCTAAGATCGCATTGTTGCCACGTAAAATTCTTTGAGTTGTAATTTACGAATACGTAATCGGTTTTTGCGTCATATTTTTTATTCGAAAGTTATGAGGTACGGAAACCCCGAAAATAATTAATGAACACCCTGTATATCATTCGAAATGTGTAATATCAAAAATTTATTAAAAAACATTAGAATAGAAAATTAAAAATTGTTCTAAAAGTCATTAACGAAAATAAGGCCAAAAATAAATTTAAGGCTAAATGAAAACTCCTAAGTCCATGGGCTTTGAAAAAAGGCCAAATTTCCATAATTTGGCCTTAAAAAGACCAATATGGCAATCAATGGAGCACTCAGCCTTTACTACTAATCGTTTCCATATCAGATCCCGGTGACGACACTTTCAGCTGAATTCGCATTTTTGCTCCTTTCGCCAGACGGCGACGTACAGGTCAACTATTACATAATGAAGAAACCTCTATCAAACTAGACGAACCAGTTATCTTCGAGTGGTAATCGCAGGCGGCAAATGTTCCGCTCAAAAAGGTACTTGATTCAGCTGGCAATTAATCCCAATTATGCTGTCGGCTTCCACTGCGGTACATTTATTAGAATCTGATCACCGAGCAGAATCCAGTGATAAATTTAAATCGATCAGATTACGATCGAATAATCTAATGATTTGGGCTCCACAGACTTTAATTTATTTTTTATTGCTTTATTAGTTTTTTCTACAAATAAATTTAAATGAGTGACCAGAGTAGCTTTTGCATTTTGGTCAAGTAATCAGCTTTGAAAGATTTAAAAGTATTAAGTGTATTTTTTTTCTATTTTTGTTTTAACTTTTTGATGTCTTTTGCGTTCTTGTATACGAAGAGAAGCATCAATAAATTCGGTCTCGATATTGTGATGATTCTACACATTCTATACCTTCCTGATTGCGAAAAAAAAAACCTTTATTGGAATTATCTCTGTGTCTAAAAACACGATCATTCAAAAATGGAACCAGCTAAACTGATGAAATTTGGTATGTGGTCTAAACGCCAAAAATGAAGATTTCTATTAACCTTCAACCGCTGTTACGGATTCTACCCAGATGGCGCTTTTGTGCATCTTGTGGCAACGGCTTCCTCCGTCATTAGAGTCGATTGCGTGGCAGGCATGGAAACGGACGGAATGGTTTGGATAGAAAGTGCCGGGTAGTCTTGTAAATAGTGTAAATAACTTATAATGTCATATCTACCTACATCTATCATTTACTCATAATAAATAATATGAAAAGGCACTCATTGGAATTTCATTTGCACCACTGAATCACAGATGCAATAACCGTATATGCAGGAGAAACTTATATCGTATCGTATATATCGCATCGTATCACATTTTTATATAATTATTTTATAAATTTAAAAGCAGTTTTTATTTATATACTAGCAGAACCCTCACGGCATTGCCCGTGACATCCTGAATTTAAACAAAAGTCGAAAACAAAATCGAAGTTAATATTGTTTACATTTTTAATTATTGCATTTATTTATATGGGCGCTGAAAGTCCGTTTAGTGAAAATATGAAATAAATTTATATGTTAGCGAGTCGTAATGGTTATAATTAAAATTAATTTTATAATAGGGACTCGGAGATAAGGAACGCCGCAATCAAACCAACATCACTAATTACGAAATTTATGATAGCATATTCTCTCTTTTTTACTTTCTCGTATACGAAGTATACAGAGAAAAAGTATTGTAATCGTCAAGAAATTCGAACTCGAGATTTTGACGAATCTCCACGTTTTAGACCTCCCGGAGTCCGAAAAACACAATTTAGAATTATGTCTGTCTGTGTATGAATACGATAACTCGAAAACTATGAGAGCTACGGGGATAAAATTTGATATGTGGTCTTTAAACATAATTTGTAAGTTTCTATCAAATTTTGGACAAAATCCGTCAAAGGGAAGTCTGTCTGTCTGTATGTCCGAAGTCATGTGAACACTATAACTCAAAAACTTGAATAACTAGATGGATAAAATTTGGTACACAGTTTTATCGTCATGAATTTTGGGCCAAATCCGTCAAAGGGTTGACTGTCTGTCGGCCTGTATAATTTAACATTGAAATCAATCCGCTATCTCCACGCGTATGCGTACGGAAACAATCGTCTGTGCTCGCGAAAAGAGCGAATTACGTCAGTTTGTCCTTGAGACGGCAAGAGTGAAACCTAGCAGTGTGCGATAGATGCGTTTTAATCGGTAGGCATATCTTTGAATTCTTTACCTAGATATTTTTCAATCACTATAATGAAAAACCTTCTGATAGTCATTGGATTCTGGATAATAATAGGTTCGAATTTTTTTAGCCACGCGGGGGAAGGAGAAACGGCACCTTTTGGGGAAGTATACGAGAAAGTTTAGGGGAGAACACTCCCGCTGGTTTATTCTTATCATGTTTCCGAAATTATTACTTTAAAACATGAAAATTACAAAAGAATAATAATAATATAAAAAAAGAGTTAACCATCAGTGAAAAAGGTAAATTTTAAATTCTTTTAGAGTAATCTGGTTGACGTCATTTGAGAGCGTTTGATTGCATGCCTAGATAAAATTCTTTTTCACCACAAGACATAAGTGACATTCTTACGTAGCGACAATCACAAAACCAGAATTTTTATATTTGTAAGTCACAGCTAAGGTTCATTCTTCAACATTATACCTTTATTCTTGTCTTTGCTATAACGCATTCCACACATGAAAATTACAACGATTTTCATTTACATTTAAATTAAATCGTGTCAACACTGATCTGTCAAATGTCAGCGTTACGTGCAATCTGACGAGATTCTTCTACCCGAAGTACGTTCAGCCGGTCACGTAAGCTTCCACTGCACGGTGAAAACTGGATCTGCCTTATTTCCAGGTAAATAAATCTGTGTGGGACACGGGCGAACGATATTTCTCCAAAGTTGTGCAACCTTCAAAAATGTGGACGGTGTTTTTATAATTATAGGTCATAGAGCGGTTCTGAAGAGGATACACCCTGATTTGGGAGATTTCTTCGTATTGGAAGGAGGATGATTTAAGGTCAAGGAAAAATGACCAGATTTTCTGAGTTTTTACCCGGAACTGTTACTGTTTTACTTACTTGTCTCGCTTAAGAAGTATGCATTGCATACTGTGCAAAGGGGCTGTCCATAAATGATGTCACACTTTTTTTTCAGTATTTTTGACCCCCTTCCCCCTTTGTCACAAAGTGTCACACTTCACCATACCCTCTCCCTCCCCCTTGTCACATGTCACACTATATTACATAAACATTAACTTGCAGTTCAGAAACAAAGCACTACGTTATAGATCATATTTCAAATTTTATTTTCTAACTTTAACTATATGTTTCAATGACATTTGTGAGCATAACAATAATAATGATTACATGTTTACTTATTTTGTATGAAATAAGATTAAGGTTTACTACAAAAAAAACTAATTAATACACAATAGTAATGGAATATTAATATAAAAGAGCAATTGTAAACAATAGTATTTTGGAATTTGTTATATTTTGCTTTAAATCTTATTTTTACTTTATGAACACAAAATACTCTTAAACAGATTAAATTTTTAAAAAATCGCCTCAATAAGATCAACCTGTTTGCGCCACTGTCAGTTCTACTACTCACCCAGGTGGGGCGACGTATCTTTTGTTGGACATTTCAAGGGTGTGACAGGGGGAGGTTTTCTTCTAATGGTGAAGAATTTCTGCTGCTACCATATTCTCAGAACCTACCCTGAATGCCTTTTCCAAAAAGAAAGGAATATAAGTGAAAAAAAAAATCACATGGAAGTTTTTTTAGCCCCGATTAAAAATACCCTCAAATTCTGGTAATTTCAAAATTTAATCGGCTGATTTTAAATGTTTTTATTTTAACCCAAATGTGTGATGTCACACTTCTTGTTACCCCCTCCCCTCCCCTTGTCACAAACTGTCACAATTTCACGAACCCCCTCCCACCTCCAAGCGTGACATCATTTGTGGACGGCCCCAAAGTATTGTAGTCGTCGAAAAATTCAGCTGCGAGAATTTGGTGAATATCCACATTTAAGACTTCTTGGAGTTCGGAAAAAACATTTATGGTATTATATCTATCTGTGAATATAATTCAAAAATGCAACGATCCAAAAGAATCAAGTTTGGTCCCTACTTTTTTATTGCGGAAAAAATTTAATTTTTATACAATTTTATCCACTAAAACAAGGAATTATAAAAAAAAAAAAAAGCAACAGTGTCCGGGAAAGCTAGCTAATTTTGTAACCAAATTAATTTTTTTTTGTCTCCCCCTATACCAGAGGTTCCCAACCTGTGGTACGCGAAATCAAAGATGGTAATGGCGGAAACAGGAAAACTTAAAGTTAGAGAATTTTGTTTCACCGAGTGAATACTTGCTATTTAACAACTATAACACTCGAATAGTTGATTGTTATGAAGTGTCATTTTTAGCTTTCCTTATAAGTTAAACCGAAATTATTACAGTAGTGCTTTCATTTGTTTGGAGTTGAACTAACACTACTGTAAGAATGGAATAAAATGTAAAATCAAAAATAAGTCCAGCAAATGTTGTTTCGAGTCATTTGACTCTCAAGCTGACCTAAGGCCCTAACATTATTAATAAAAATTTCTTTACATAGACGGATGGTTGAGGGGTAAGGTGGATATGATCATAATCGACGGTGGGGGTATACGAAAATAAAAATATTAATAAAGGCATACGCGGTGGAAAAAGTTTAGGAATCTATGCCCTATACTCTCGGGAGGCCGCGGTGGCCTAATGGTAAGGTCTCGACCTTGCGGCCGGAGGATTCCAGGCTCGAAACTCGACTCCATTGAAGATTCGTATGGGGCATGGTGCACTCTAAATCACGTTAGTGGCCAAACGCCCTGCGCTGGTGTGTTGCGAAAGTTTGGAGAGGGGGTGCTAGCTCAGGCCTCCTCCTCGTCATCTGACCACGACTCAAAAAGACGAGGTCCGTCCCAAACGGGACGTTAATATAACTAAACCAAACCTATACTCTCGGGTGCATTTAGATGTCTATAAATTTTCTACCCTCCACTGGGTCTTAACACCAAATTGTAGATATCTGTCAACTTTTGGATGAAAGCTGTCGAACAGAATTCTGTCTCTCCGTCCGTCTGTGTACATGTGAACACGATAATCGAAAAGCGCAACGAGCTGGATGGCTGAAATTTTGTATATGGTTTTACAATTGTAGATCCGTATCAGCTTTTGGTCCAAATCTATCAGTGTTGACCGCCTTTCTGTCTGTCTGCTGGTGTGTATTTCAATGCAACAAGCTACACAAATGAAAATTGATATGTGTCGTTCACACTAAAATTATTGATCTGGATCGACCCGATCGGTCACATTGAAGATTTCCAAAATGCATACTCGAATTTCCTCATTACACTACGAAGTTAAACATGAAACGCGCTATATTATGTGAGTACATGAGAAAGAATTCTCTTACTTGTTTCAAATCAGGATAAAGAGTAAGAAACAGGGGATAATCTTGAATGTCTCGTTATTTTCATGTCCCATGCCGCTTCTCAATGTCTCCCTCTGCAACTGGGCAATTGGAAACAACTTCAACAGGGTATTGCCACTGATATTAATGACACTGTGTAATACGTATTAATGATATTTGAAGGAATCTCTGTAATAAACTGACCGGAGCACCGCGAGTTCGTAGATGAGAAGCCGCCGGGTAAGTAAGAGAGTTCTCGCTTCCCTGGTGGGCATGGTAATAGTGTGGGGTTGAGTTACCTCCACTCCGATGACGGGACGTACCTCCTGCAGAAAGGGTTGAGACGTGGCCGGTGATGGCTGTTAAGTTGGACATTCACGGTGAGACTGCTCCACGCAATTTGGAGCGCGCCACTTCAAAACCAGTCGACAATGCAAAACTCATACGAGAATCGGCATAGTACGGTCGAAAAGTTTCGATTTTCATCGTCGTTCGTTATCCATTTGGAACGTTGGGTCATAAAACTGAAATGCGACCGTGGGGGAGAGGGAACGAGGCTTTCTCACAAAAGCTGGGGGAGGAGTAGACGCGGTAGCCATAGGTGATCGGAGTGACCGGTTGTGAAGTTTTCATGAAGCCTCCGTGAATGACCCACCTAAATGCAAGGGCTGAAAACTGGAATGGCGTGGAATGCTACCACGCCATTTGCGTGGAATGGTCTGATCATGAATGTCCAGCTTTAGGACTCCGATCTCAGTTTTGGTTTACTGTCGTGGCGGCCGTTCATTGTTTGGCCCCGGATGCCTATACAGGGTGGGGGGCAACTCCTTTGTGGCTTACTAAAATAGGATGGACATGTTTTATATATATTAAAAGTTGGGAAGGAGAATCCTTCAGGAGTTAACTTTTAAAGAAAATTAAATCTAGCTAACTTTTCTTTTAAATCATTTGATCAATTTAGGCTGGAGATAGGCATGTTAATGGTCTTCTTCGTAACTTTTAAAATACCGGCCGGGAAAGGAGCATTCATTAAGCTCTCTTCTCGAATACTTGACAAAAATAAGAACAAGGAGCGCATGAAATTAAAAAAGTGGTGTGATTAAATTACACCTAAAATATGCATTCAGCAAACAGCGTTTATACAGTTAAATTCTTACAATTCGCAATCGTTTAATCACAATGTAATAAATTCATTCCAATGCAAAACATCTGAAGTAAGTTATTTACGATTCGAAGGTATATTCTAAAAAACTCTTCAACTGAAATAAGCGAAAATCTTGCGTCAGTAAATATCATTCTTCTGTACATTCGGCGGCCAGCTGCGATTCCTATCGCACTTAAGAACCACAAAATCTCCTGTGCAAAATCGGATGCAATTTTACCTTCACCGCAGACGATTATCTGATGTCGGAACGTGCACTTTCCATCCATCCGTTGCCATTCGCTTTATCGATTTAATACATCCGGTTGACAAGCGAAGCAAAGGAAAAACGGAGATGGCAACTGATAACGGTACTCCAAAGCATTGTGTACGGTTCTTGAAAAAAAACTTGTCGCTGGATTTTTTTTCATGGCGCTCGCTGTAGGACCGATATACAACTTTTTTTTTATCATTAAAGAAAGATTAAATATTTATGAGTAAAGAATAGCGTTTCTTAATGCTGTTTGCAGTACTTGAGCCTTATCTTCAACCAATATGATCTTTGTTCGTTATGGTAATGAGAAAGTGAAAGACCGTAAAAATGAGTATTATGTTGGTTGCCTCGCGTTTATTTTCGGCATCAACTTTCCATACGTTTTGTTGGTTCGTATGTTTCGCAACTTAATTCACGTTTTCTCGGACCTTTCGTTTATGGCACGAATCACGTATAATGAGGGCAATGGCTTAGTGGAGGGTAGGCAAGGGTTATTAGTGACATAATGAAGGGCAGGCAAGGGTGTCACAGGGGCGTAACGACGGGAAGAGGGCAAGGGGGGCTATAGATGCCCCGGGCGCCAGTCTTAGGGGGCACAATGGAATCAAAACGTTAGTGCGTTCCGCAGGGTTTAACCAGGCCAATATTGTCTCGACCGTAACTTCCCACATGTCCAGTAAAAGAAAAATTTTAGTTTAGTTTAGTTATATTAACGTCCCGTTTTGAAGCAACACGATGGCTATTTTCGGACGGACCTCGTAATTTTGAGCCTCGATCAGATGATGAAGACGACACCTGAGATGGCATACCCCTCTGCAAATTTACGCACCACACCACAATGCCATGACGTTTGCCCCCCCCCCCCCCCCCATGTGTAGATTTAACGTGCAAGGATCCAATACACGACGGATCTTCAGGTTGCATCAAAGCCGAGACCTTACTACTAGGGCACCGGGCCTAGAAAAAGAAAAAGAGGAGACAACGGCATATAGTTGTCCCATCGAGTCAAGTACTTGCCATTATCCCCTCTTTCTGCGCATACCTTCTCCTCCTTCTGCGCATGCCTTCTCCTCTTTCTGCACATATCTCCTTTCTGTGTATGCATGAACTTATTATCTAGACAATATAGGCTTCGTATAAACCATGCTTTAATGTCACTTTTAGAAGCCAATTATGAATCGGAGGTGAAAAAATACCATCATGACCCGGCACCGTTCATGCTTGGTAAGACACTGATGTCGACTGAGGGTGAAAAATCATATTATGGCCTGGAGATTTGCCCTCGCTACGCCACTGAAAGGTGTAGTTCGTCCAGGGTGCCAGTGTTCTAGGAGTGCGTTGTTAAGACAAATATGTTTGATATAAAGAGAACTAAAGACGCATATACATTTATGAGCCGAACTGTTCGTGAACCACGATGAACCAACCTTGAGCTATGAGAAAGGAGCGAACCCACTCCGAACCATTAATCCTTGCCTGTCACTCACCAATGGAGGGAGAAGTCTTTGGAAGCGCTTTGGAATACGTCTTGGTTTGCAAATTTGATTGTACAGTTCGTGGGAGGAGCACGGGGAACGACAAACTACACTCGTACACGTCCCAACTTGAACTACGAATAAATTTATTTTCATACTTCACGATTTTCGCCAAAAAACCGACAGGATTTGGTTCTCGAACTACTGGCATGGAACCAAAAATCCTGTCCACACCTGCGAACCAGTTGCTGGCAAGTGTCAAACCTTAGTACGAATGGGGGGGGACAAAAAAATGCTATGGTCTAGGTACCATTTATTCCTGCTTTTGAACCCGCAGGGGGCGGGGGCACCACGAGTACGAGTACGAGAAGCCGTCGCATAAGTAAGCGGGATCTCGCTTCTTCTGGGGAGTCACATTTCCAACGACGGAGCGTCAATGACCAATTCCAATGACTAAATTGTGTTGTAGATATTGTTTTGTTGTTGTTTCTCTTTTTTTTCAAAATTGTTTTATTAGATTTTTTTTCTTTTTCTTTTTCCCCGTCTCTCTTCTCTAAATTATATCTCAGACTTCGTTTTCTCTAAAAAGTATTTATTAGATTTTATAAAATTTTCATTTCTTGTTTATTTTATATATGTTTATTTATTACGCTTATTTGTATTTATTTATTATTTATGTTTGTAGATACTTATTATATTTGCTGTTCGTATTTTATTATATTTATATTCGCATTTGTATTTTGTATTGTATTATTTTAGTTATATTTTTATTGTATTATCTAATTCTTTGCATTTTATTGTATTCTATTATTCTGTATTGTATTATTTTGATATTTGTATTGGAATTTTTCATCCCACCGACTCGTCACATGCTTTACACCCTTTGGGTAAACAGGGTCGGCGTGGGCAATAAAAAAAAAAAGACTGGCCTGTGCCGGGGCCAGTGATGACCATTAAACGATAAACAACAGTTCCCGTGTTACTGCTGTGGCGGCTTGGACATTCAATGACCCGGATACCAGGACCGATCGAGTAATAATTCTCTAGTACTGTCAACTTGAATTTCGAGTGTAAAGTGGTCAGACTTCCTGGACTTTAACTCAGAACGCTCTAGAATCTGGGTGGATAATCTGGGACTAAATCTTGCAATTTTTTTAAAAAAATGTTATCTAATTATTGATATGTAGAAAACGGAATAGTCTGGATCATTTGATTCAAATTCTAGATACTTTTTGAAATGGAAAAAGAAATCGAAAATCGGGACTGGATCTGTTAATCCAGTACGTTTTCTCACATAATATGTGTAGTAAAAGCTGGGAATTTAATATTCTTTTAACTTTTTTAAAAAATAACTTCTGGTTAGTAATTTTTTATGCAAGCCTTTTACTTATAAGTAAAATTCGGGACTATCTGAAACATCCATTCGAATTAAAGGACAAATCCTAAACAAACAGTCAACTGGGGCTACCATCCCTGATAATTCAGGACGTCTGGTCGCCTTGCATTTGACTAACTGCAGTCAATGACAGAATCAGAACTTTCAAAATTTTCTCAAAGTATGCCAACCCGTTATAAAGAAAGTCTGGTTACTTTAGTCTTGCCTGACTTTGGCAACGACACAACGCAGTACATAAAAAATTCTCTCAAAGAATGCCAACGAATTATAAAGANCGTCTGGTCTGACTGACTTTGGCAGTGACTAATGTGACCATACGTAACCTTTGAAAGAGTCAATCCCGTTTGCTGGTGGCCTGTCCTGTTGTCCCCAAGTACAATTTCGGGAGGCCCAAATGTCCCGTTTTCAGAAAGAGAGCAACGCACGATAACAATTTCAAACAAGAAGGCGCCAAAAATCAAAAAAATTCGAGGGTGATATCTAGTAGCTTGGCGATGACGGAGCATGCGCTATACGTATCACACATTTGTAAGTTGGTCAGAATCCTCCTATCTCGCACTTAGTTCTAACTTCATTACACCGCATGAAGTGACAAAATGAAACACTGGGAATATTTAAATCGAAAGTCGTTGGTGCAGCTATTCAAACACTTTCACGCCAATAATTTAAATCATACGAACTTTCGTATAATTATTGAATATATTCTATGTCTACCCGGAACTAATATACTCGTGGAAAGGGCCTCTTTTTATGAATAAATTGTGGACGAGCTAGAAAACACCGTTGCAAGTCGCAGTTTATAAAGCAACGCGAATTACCGAAGTAAATTTTAAGAAATCCTGACAAGAATTTCCTTCCTTTTTTTAAAAAAATCAAAACCAAATATACTGAAGCAAAAATGTGTTCTTCAGAAAAATCCAAAATCACGTAAATTATTTATTTTCACGTATTTATTCCTTTTCTTTTCATTAATAAATAAAAATTGAAGAAATATGTGTTTTCTTGAATTCACATAATATTGCCTAAAAATTAAAAAAATGTCCCGTTTTGAATGAAAAAATAAATGGTCACTTTAGCAATGACACAAACAGTACTTAAAGAATTCTCTCAAAGAAAACCGACCAATGTTAAATGATTCCTCTTTGAAAACTCCCTCGTAAATTCTCGCCATCTTTAATAGAAGGGAAAGGACACTGCAATAATATCTGCGGGCGATACGGGAACGATTTATTTATGAAAGGAGGATTCAATTTCTTTTGTCAAACAGGCCGTTCGAAGCGGCGAATCCAGGGGAGGGGGGCTATCGGTCTGCATCCCTCCCAGAGCTAGACCATAATTCTTTATTTTATTTAAATTGTTTTTTCTTAATCTCCCTTTTAAAAAGGTAAAAACATTTCTTCCTGGCTTTTGACAGGCGCTCGAAAATTTTCCCACTTTTGTAGTCATTCCACTCGTATTTGCAGCGCTGACACGGTCATTGTGTTTTTTGTTAAATTATCGAAAGTATTGTAGTGTTCTTTATGATTCTTATTGTCAGGTGAGGAAAGTCTGCAAAGTTAAAGTGTTTTGGTTTACATAAGCCATAAGATTTGACATTCGTCACGACGATACAAAACTCGACCAAAATACTGGATTCGCCACTGGTCGTGCTTCCTTCATTGCCAGGATGTAAACGCCAGCAGAAACCGTTCCTTCCGATTCTCTGAGAAGACAAAACATAATGGTGAATGCTTTCGTTTTTTAATCCTGTGGAGAAGGAACAATGCGGCATTTCACAGGGTCACTTCCTGGAGCACAGAGACGTCATTCTTTCTGGTGTCGCGCACAACGACAACATTGACCTTTGATTAGCAAGCAGCTGCGGGCAGTAAAAACTGCAGGCTTGAAATCCGAAACCGAATTTAGCAATGATTTCCTTTGTATTTCCGATATCCGAGTTGCACGCAACACTGCCGGAAGAAACTGACAAACGGTTTTGTGTCTTTGCTTTTGGACGGGAGAAACTTTTGGGTTCATTTCAGATGCGTTTTGTAAGTGACAGTCGGCTCAGGTTAGCAGGAACAGTTCCAGATTTTGACTGTTTCTCCGGATTTGAATGAATTAATTCGGATTGATAATGGTCCGAAAAGTTAATTTTAAATAAAGGTAAAGTTAAAATGATTTGTATTTCCCGGCTTTTGCTATGCGTATTAAATAACAAGTTGTCCCGATAAGCTGGTTCTTTCGCTATTTTCGACTCCTTGTCCCAGATTGATAAATTGTTCAGAATTTGAATTAAATGTTCCGTTTTTAACTTATCCGTAAATAGTTAATGTCAAAACGGATTATTAAAGCAGAACTTTTCTAAAAGTCGACATCTGAAGAATCCTCCTTCCCATCTTTTGTAAAGCATAGAATGGCTACCGTAATGTAATAAACGTGTCCTAGTCAGCCTGTAGTAAAAACAGAAATAAATCTACTTTTTAAGGTTTCTTCTCTCTTTCAGTATTTTTTAAAAATTTAATAATTAACTATTTCATTATTCCTGAATTTTTAATTTATTTTATTCATTAATTTATGTATTTTTTTTTATTTTGTCCATTATTTCCAACCGGCCTGCGCGTCTGTGTTCTAGAGCAGAGATTCCCAACCTGTGGTACGCGTACCCCTGGGGGTACGCGAAGGACCAGTTGGGAGTACGCGAACTCAAAGTTGGTAATAGGGAACACAAGAAAACAAAAGGGGTTAAAAATGTTACAGAATTTAGTTTCTTGTGGAAAAAGCATTTTCTGCTTATGTAGGTATATATAAAGAATACATATCGCAATAAACTTGACGAAGCTCCAGACATGAGATTATCTCTGTGTTCATTTGAACCCAATTTTATAAAACTCAGTTCCATGAGACAAGCTCAAGGATCGCATTGAAATTTCCTTCCACTTGTATAGTTGATTATTACGAAGTGTAATTTAGCTATCCGTATGAGTTAATGTGAAATTATTAGAATACTGGTTTAATTTGTTTTGGCATTGAACTAATACTATTGTAAAAATGAACTAAAATGCAAATTCAAAAATAAGTTGCAAATGTTATTAATTCGAGTCATTTGACTCTTGACCTTACCTAAACCCTTAATATTATCGATAAAAGCTTCCTTGTATAAGCAGATGATTGGAGGAGGGGGGATACGACAATAGGGGGTACGCGAAAATAAAAAGACTAATCAAGGGGAAGAAAGATTGGGAACCCCTGTTCTAGAGCGTCGTGGATAGAAGTTCAAAAAATCTGGTCACTTTAGCTTTAACCTGTTAATGACTCATGTATGGTGTTTCAGTCCATCTGTATATGAGATAATTATAATGTATTTTAAGGGAAAATATGACTATAAATTTCGTTAGAATAGAACTTCAAAATGTTTCCAGCGAGCGTCGCATGTACTGTACCTGAAATTTTCTTCCTCTGTGTACTGGCAAATACAACTGCTATATCACAAAATGACAAGACACTGCTTACACTAAGACAATCGCTGGCCGCAGTATAACAGAAAAAGAAGGCAATTCGCTGTTCAATCCACATTCCCATTGTTCATTGTCCAGTTCATGAGTGCATCTTTGGCGTCAGATCATCGACTGATAACGATATTTTAATGTTTTATTGCGGCCAATGATAGCCCCAATGTAAACACAAGTTAAGGATTTCACCATCTCCCTTTAGTATTATGTCTTTTTTTTAATCAACCGAGCCAATAGCTATATTCCTCTTTCCTATTAAATCACCCAATGTGTTATAGGTTGATCTAATTCTAGTGAGGTTTAGGAGGTTACGCTTAAAGGTTTTCTCCTTGGAATTTGATGCGGTGGTAATAAACTAACATAGTTAACATCACTGTCTACTGCACCATTTATTCAAGGTAACTTGTAAAATATGAACACCGCAAACAGGACTGCATATTCTAACTGGCTCGTGCAGGAGTGAGGATATATTATAAACGCTAAAGAAGTTCACTCATAGTAACTATAACAACTTTAATAACGTAACAAGATGAAATTGAAAGGTAAAGTAAATTATATTTAAATTAACATATTGACAACAAAAACATAACAGTGCTAGAAGGGAAGTGCTAGAAGAGAGAAGTTCCAGAAGGGACGACGACAGATAATGTCCTAGCCTTTATAGGATTCAGTTCTTCTACGCATGGGCAGGAAGGTTGATTGCGTATGCAGGAATATGTTGTTGCCACAGAGGGATGAGTACATCACCTGAGAGCTGATATGCCTCGTCAAACTTCCACGCCACACTAGCAAGAGGACGTTTGACTCTCGACATCAGATTTAAGACGCACTAAACTTAAACCCGCATACTTTTCAGGTCTTTGGAAGTTCCGATCTCGAAGCCAAGACCTTACCATCAGGATATCACAGCATTCTAAACGGTAACGTAAACGCTCTTCTCTTGTGCCTTCATGATGGCATCCGGGCGATGATGATGTTAGGGTAGGCTGGACGGACAGTCCGGGCGCAATTCTCAAGTTGGATATTCACCAGAGCTCCGCTCCGTGCCTAAACCGGCCATCAAAACGAAAATCCGATGAAATACTGCGTGGTGTGGTCGACAGTTTGGATATTGAACTCGTCTTTAAATCCAAGCGCTTCATTTGGACTACCGGGCCATAAATGCCGAGATACGACTGATGTAGATACGTGGGGTAGGAGCAGTGAGGCTCTCTCGCTCTAGAGCAGCGGTTCCCAGCCTTTTTAATTGCGCGGACCACCTTTTGGGTAAAAAAATATTTTCAGTCCCACCAGCTAAATATACAAGTAAAAAAGATACAAACAAATACACATCTAGTTAAGTTAATTTATAGAAACGCCCCGTCTTGAAGTAACACGAGGGCTATTTTGGAAGGGACCTCGTAATTGTGAACCCCGGTCAGATGACGAGGACGACACCTAATCTGGCACCCCCTCTCAAACTTCCGCACCACACCAACGTTTGGACCTCTCTCATGATTTGACGAGCGACAGGCCCCACATACACGGCGGATCTTCAGTGGAATCGGGTTTCGAGTCTGGAGCCCTCCGTCTCCGAAGCCGTGAGCTTAACACTAGGTCACCGCGGTCATATAAATATATAGAAACACATATATACATAAACACATATAATATATATATAGCATGTAGAGAGACAGAGACCCTTGGCTCTCTCTATATATGAAGAGTCTATATAAAAATAGACACTTCGACCCTTGACTAGCGTTCCGTGGCCCACTAATACACCATTAGAGGCCCACAAGTGGGCCGCAGCCCATAGGTTGGGAACCGCTGCTCTAGAGGAAGTCGAAGCAGGTGGGGGTTCGCGTTTTGAAGATGGGGAGGGAGAAGAATGTGCAGTAGGGGATGAGAGTGACCCGTTGCGGACATTTTTACGGTTTGCTCGGAGTTGCCGTGAATGACCTCCCTAAATGGATGGACAAAAAACTGGAATGGAGAGCCACACTCCATTTTCGTGGAGCGGAGCGATCGTGAATGTGCACATTCACGGCCACTCCATTCCCCGCAAATCCGACCGCTCTGCTCCAAAACCTGTCGTCAGTGTGAAAAACCGCAAAGAATCGCACGGTGGGGAGGGAAGGTAGCATATCCAACCCGTCCGGATATCCATCGTTCCATTTGGACTGCTGGGCCATAAAAGTCGCGGGAGTAGGTAAGTGTGGGGAATGGGGAGGCTTGCGTGCGTTGTTCACCGAGGAAATCGGAGTGGATGGATTTGCTTGGAGGGTAGCGGGCATCACGAAGACACAATATCTTAACGTTTGGGTAATATTTTAGTGTGGTATAAGATGTTTAAAATCTAAATATGACGATTATATATTATGCTCCAAGTGCCATTTATTCTCTTTATGCCCCTGAAATAAAACTTTTCCTTCAAACCTTTGCTGCCCGAGCAGCTTTTCCTCTTTCAATTCAGTCTGGATCGTCGAGAGATGCTGGCGAGATTTATGGCGTCCTGGGAATCGGAAAACAAGCCATTACACATCACGCCTTGCTTTATGACAGTGAGAAGACGAACTTGGCGATGGCCTCATTATTGTCGACAAAAGGACAATTTCTCGCTGCCTGGGAGGCCAATTGATACCAGTGCTGTTGTCAAAAGTAATTGGAAGGTATTGGCTTGCGAAAGTTTCCACTCGCATGGAAAGGTCGACCAGCAATTAATAAAGGGCTTTTTTGTGAAGAGATTCAGCGTCTTTATTTTTTGAAGGTCATCGAAATAGATAATTTGGTTGATATATTTTATGTTTTAAAGTTTTCGTATTTGAATCTTTAATGTATGTGTCATAAACAAGATGAAGGTCGGATGATTTCGGGGAAATAATTTTGAAATATATAAATGGGTGAGAACATACAAATGATGTTCATTTCAGACAGTCAATAAATCATGAAGCTGTTGTTGCGATATATATGAAGTAATTAGAATTTCACTCAATAATACTGCCATTCAAAAATTATACATATAAAAGCAGATGTAAGATAAACAATTAAAGTTACTCAGAAATATTTTTTTCTTCAATTAAGGATAGAAATTAGTAACAGTAAGCCAAATGTTTTCTATATTTTTTGAAAGGGTTGCTATGTACGCAAAATATTGTATATATGAGAGTTGATACTATTACGTACAATGGAGTAGCAAAAGTAAGTGGCGTTCACCCAGTTTTTTTCACTCTCTTCGTCGTATTTAATGTTATTAAATTAAATAAATGTTTAACAAGGGCACTAAGACTTCCCTCATCTCCCTCACTTCACTATTCCTAGTTGGTGTGGCGCGAAAGTTTGGATAGGGGGTGCCAACTGAGGTGTCGTCATCTGACCGCGGTTCAAAATTACGAAGTCCGTCCCAAAATTGCTTTAAAAAAACGGGGCGTTAATATAACCTAACCTAACTTAACCCTATTCCTAAGGCACTGAGCCCAAGATCCCAATATCAAATGATTAGCTCACAATTTTACAAGCTGGCAAAACGTTTCAGTCTTTAATATTAATAAAATTTAAACAAAAAGTCGTTTTAATAGTCTTGTTTATCACCTATAAGGGC
The DNA here is from genome assembly GCA_013235015.1 of Araneus ventricosus. Taxonomy (NCBI): domain Eukaryota; kingdom Metazoa; phylum Arthropoda; class Arachnida; order Araneae; family Araneidae; genus Araneus; species Araneus ventricosus. The sequence goes on along the minus strand of BGPR01002462.1, from coordinate 153,301 downwards.
TCTATAAGAAGTTTTTTTCAATAAAATAATGCATGGAGAAATAAAAGCGATGAACTGCAAACATTTCTTCAGAGGCGATGAGAGGAGATTTTTAACTTTGCAAAATGAGCGCCAGAGGATGAATATTCTAGATGCTCACAATCAACTTTTTCCTCCAATATAGTGGCATCGAAGCAAATGCAACTGTCGAATTCCAAAGATGAGGGGATGGGGGTCTCAGATGGAGGAGTGGAATCTCAAATGGAAGAAGAAACTTCCTTCAAATTAAGTACAGTAAAACTTCGATTAACCGTCACCGTCCGGACCAGGGCTGTGACGGATAACCGAATGGACGGATAACAGAAATCTCTTAATACAAATGTACAGTAACGTGATTCCACTGCTGGTTTGGGAGAAAAATGAAAGTAAAATCCTTTAAAAGTGTATAATACATTAAATAAATACAAATATTAAAAAAAGGGGAATAAAAAGGTGGAAGGGTAAAAAATAATAGTAGACAACGACAAGAAGTAAGAATCTGGTGAATGACTTCATCAGAGGCCAGACATTCATGCAGATTCAAAAGTGGAATAGGTTTTCTGTAGAGGAAAAAGACTTTACGGTCTGAATTTAATATCCTCTTTTGGCCTGAACCTAAACCGGAATGTATTGGAAAGAAAAACATTTACCCACAAAGAAGAAATTGAAGACAATCTCCAGAACAAAGTGTAAAAAGAAGGGAGTAAAATCTTACCTCTTATAACATATTTGAAAGCAAAAGAGTGACGCGCTTTAACAAACGTGTGTTACAATGTAAACAAGGCAAATAGATGCGTGCACGTATCTCCATCTAGTGAGGGAAACACTAACAAAAGATTTGAAATTTTTTTGTAAATTTTTTCCTAAAGATTTTTTAGGGTTTTTTTTTATTATTTTTTGTTTTATTTTTGATGTTTTACATAAATTTTTAATGCATTTTTATAATTTTTATTATCAATTTCTTCTTTATGGGAAAATGCTTTTCTTTCCAATACATTCCGGTTTAGGTTCAGGCCAAAAGAGGATATTAAATTCAGACCGTAAAGTCTTTTTCCTCTACAGAAAACCTATTCCACTTTTGAATCTGCATGAATGTCTGGCCTCTGATGAAGTCATTCACCAGATTCTTACTTCTTGTCGTTGTCTACTATTATTTTTTAGCCTTCCACCTTTTTATTCCCTTTTTTTAATATTTGTATTTATTTTATACTTAGCAATTTTCTCCTGGATGATGCTGCACTGGCGCACACCAATTAAATTGCTTCTATCATTCTTTGTCTTTTTAGATATTCTTACCTTATTGTCTCTTTAGACATTCAATGTATAATACATTACATATTGTAGTCAATTTTACAAAACGATCAATATAAGAGTAGATGGTGGATGACAGAAACTAGTGACACTAGTTACTAGATGCTAGTTAAACGAGTGACGGTTATTCGAAGTTTTGCTGTAATTGAAATTCATGGAAACGCATGCAGCACAGAGTGTACAAACTCATGAGAGTGTTAGGAGAAAATAAATTAAAACAATATGTTTGATGTTCACCTCGTGAGCTTGAATTGACTCTATTATTAAGAAAGCTGGACATATTTTATAAACAACAAAATTTATATTTCAAAACAGCGAATTCTTTTTCCTTATAAAAAGGTTTATACGAAGAAAATTCCGGATATTATTCCAGATTGTTAGACAAAGGAAATAAAAGTTGTAAGAACGAAACTGAAGTTAAATGTTCGAAATACTCCGTTTAAGAAGCGCATGGATGCAAACTAGAAGTGCTAAACAAACCCGTCCTTGCACACATCAAAACACAAATTACATTTGTTTTTCTGTCTAGTTACTTTCATTTTTTTTTTAAATCCTCACATGTGACTGACAGTTCGTGTGCTCTCATGTGAGAAAAGAAAGAACGAGATAAAGAGCAAAAAGTAAGAAACCTCAAGAACAAGAAATCTATCTTTTTAAAGAAACCAGATTTCGCCGATGCGCCCCAGCAACTCTAAACTTCACGGTTGACGACCATCCAAACAATGCGCAGGAAAAGAGAACAAAAAACTGATTCGCAAAAAAATATTCTTAAAAAAAAGCTTCCCAAAGACTTGATATTCGCTTGTTTTGACCCAAAATAAGGAGCGAAGAAAAGAAAGACTCAGACAACTTCAAAGAAATTATTTTCGAATGCAACCAGACATCATAAAAATATAAATCGCAAAATGGCGAAGTCCTTTTGTTTAGCTGAGGACATTCACCGCTGGGCAATTTTCGCAGACGACAAATCAAAAAATCCAGTTCGTTGCCAAACCACAATAACCTTATTTTCTGTCTAAAATGGAAAAGAGTTGTGGTTTGATATTTCGTAGACAAAATTGCCGTACGACTTCGGTCAGTTCCAAGGTCACAAGACTTCTTTTGTTATATCATTTGCACAGTTTATTCCAGAAAGCAATTGTTTTCATTGCATAACCGCATAAAATCTTGTAATAGATACATTTCCATACATTTGAAATGATTCAGTACTTTTTGCACTAGAGGCACATATGAAACCGATCTGACTATACAGTCTATCTGAAATTGGACTATGTAGAGTCGTAAATTTTTATGGAATTCACTGAAAACATTTTATTGATAAATAAATAGATTGTTATTCTGATTTATCCATTCCAGAAAAGTCAGACGATTCAATGAAACTTAATTTCATGCGCGCTTGAAGAAAATAAATAAAGTTTACTGCTTCAGATGTGGAAGACGATTCGCTTTCTTATCAGCATAAAATGGCGGACGAATACTACATTCAGCGAAGCATACAGTTGAATTATCTTAGCGTAGAATACGTTTTATTTATTGATGATTAAACTGGTTTAAAAGTTTCACACTAATTACGCCATTTTTGTTGTATTGGTAGGTTACTAATAAGTACAGCAGGGAGAAAAATTTAAATTCAAAACTATTCGCTGTGGAAATCTTAAATGAACAACCTTGCGTTAAAAATTTATTGCTTATAGATAGCAAGTTAACAAATATCGATTTAAATGAATTAGAAGTAAAATTTATAAAAGCCAACGTAAAACAACAACAATACTTCGTTAAACGCTTAGTTATATACCTGTTACCAAAGGTACACTCTTTACGTATCGTGGATCTAACTTTGAAATATTTTTCTGAGTTGATGTACAAGAAGATGAGAGCAATATAAAGAATAATTTCAGTAAAACTAAGTAAATATATTACAAATTATAAAAAGAACATCAACACAACTAAAATTGGGCTTACCCAATTAAAACTATCTAACGCGAATGATTCTAATCTAAACAGAAAGCAATATTCAATAAATTATAGATGATATTAAGGGTGCATGAACATTTTAATAAAGTTCTAACGTAAGAACTAGAATTATACAACAACGAAAATATGAAGCAAAAAAAACAATTATTGCAATCAGCAAGATAATTGTTCCTAGCTTTACGGAAAGCAATTGTAGGTTGACCAACGGCTTCAAAATTTCATTTGGCACAGATTACTTTATGTTTATTATGTGAGCACGAATTTGATCCCAAAATAATTCTTTCGAAAATTATTAACTTCCGTTATAGACTCGAGATATCATTTTTGTCAACCTTAAACTACCAGACCTGAATTAAACGCAATTGTCTCAAATTTTTGACTTTTTGTCCAGACATTGTCACTCCCCCTCCCCTAATACCTACGCAATTTCTGGATGAAGTTCAGAATGGCTGATAGGGCAAATGTGGAAGAATCGATTTCAAGGTACTCTCTCTATTTTTACTTAACAATTTATTTTTCCCATTGTTTTTGAACAAGTTTTGATTTGTTTAGCTATTCAATTATTCATTGTCCAACTCTGTGTCCTTCTGTATCTAAGATGTCCTGGATTGAAGTTTAGAAAATCTTGTCAATTTAGTTCATGCTTCATTGCTTTATATTTTGTGTTTTTTAACATATATTACGCTGCGTTAAATTATTATTTTTTTTATCAGATGGCAATCAGTTGCGAAAATAAAGAGGAGAACGAAAAGTTCTTTAATCTTTCTCTGGAGTGTGAATAATGATAATTTGTCATATATCCCAAACTAATCAACAACTCAAAAAATATTGTTTATTCCACAAAAAATAGTATTGCAAATGTGTCCAAAACATGCGTTCTTGTCAGTTAATCTCCAATTTCTCTCTCTCAGAAATATGTTTAATATTGCATGTTTCAGACAATAAATTATTATTTTTTTCCTTGTGGGTTTTGCTAAATTTTGAGAATATTTTAAAAGACTTCTCTTTCTGCATTGTAAGATTTTAAAAATTTATTTTATATGGAAGAAAAACGACATAAACTTATTCCTTTTTTTGAAGCTGAAACTCAGGTGTCATTTTATTTATCCGGAAATAAAACAGATTTTAGACAAGAAAATTCTACGAATTTCCGATGTCAGAAGTTTCATAAACTTTTAAAAGACAAATTCCAGAAAAGGAGAGAAATCTACAAAAGTCGCTTGTTTTAAAATCTTCACTGAAATCTAAAATCAAAGCGATATAAACACAACAACTTCTTCCGCAGAAAGAAGTCTCCAAGAGTACCATAAACTTTCCCTAACTTGTAATCTGAGCATTCGCGTCCGATGTCCACACGAAACGACCTTCACTCGACCTCTGTTTATTTGGAGGTGAGGGTTGGTTTCACCCTTTGCCCACGGCTGTCTGGAATTTCATTCCCCGAATGAAGTTTTGGAAAGAGGGAACTGTAATAACACTGCTTGTCTGCTGTCGTAAACAAGCTTTGTACTAATGCTGAAGCATGAGTTGTGTGATAGTGATAACAACCGTGACACCCACCTGCAGGATTGGACAGAAGGTAAAGGATGAGACAGCAGAATGTTCTGTGGTCTTCGAGGCCCCGAGCTAATGGATGATCGAACTCGCGCGATCTTTAAAAATTAATAATTCATTGTACCAAATCAAAGCTTAACTATAGAATTTCTTTCTTAAAATTTAATTTACAATTTTTGCAGCAAATTTTAATTATTTTTTTTAAAAAAATTCAAGATGATTTTCTAAACGATTCTTCACTACAACTATTGCACCCTCTTTCGGGCACAAGTCAATAAGTCCAGAACTATAGTTCGAGATGTGATCAGTTTAAACTTAATTACTTTTGAATCGTTATGATAAATAGTTAAAATTATTCTACAGATTAATTTACTGATGTTTAGACAACACATTTCTATCGCAAAATAATTAACTGCAAATTCTATTTGACTGCATAGTCCGTCAAAAGGTTTTTGTGGACTTGGTGACTTCTGTCTGAGCGACGGCGACTGAAAAATCTGAAGAGGGGAAAGTAAAAGCTTTTACACCCCTTTACATTACTAAAGCAAGCAGTTCCCTGCCTTTTTTTTTCCTTCTGTATCCCTGATTATTTTTTTAAATTTTGTGTACCCCCTACTGTCATACCCCGACCAAGCCTTCCTCCAGCAGGAAAAAAAAATTAACTGTTAATTTTTTTATAAAACACTTTTTTAAATGAATGTAACAAAATTTTTAAGTCATCAATTGCAATGAAGTCAGTTCCCGTGATATGTCTGTGGCGGCTCGTCAGTTTAGAAACAAGCATTGCTGCAAAAGTTGTATGGACTTAAGTTGTAGTTAATTTTGTGCTGATTAGTTTGGTATGTAATGATGATATACTAAAAATTGGTAGTTTCTTAGTTATAAGCAAAAAATTGGGAAAAAAATTTTTCATGTTTATTGGCTATAACTAAAATTTCGACAAAAATTATCGGTGGCAAACCTCAGATTCGTAACCAGCACCCGAAAAATCATAAAGAAGCAAAAAAATTACAACTCCTCCAGAATTGGATTTAAAACCAGCGGGAGTGACCTCCCGAAACTTTCTCGCATACGACCAGTAATGTGGGGTGGGTAAACACCCAATATGTAAATATTCTTGGGGTATTTACCTATGACCTAGTTATTTTGAGGAAAAAAAATTATGAATGGTGATTTACAATAAAACATATCAAATTCATGAATTCCTGAAACTTAATATTTTGCAAAAAGAATTGCGTATGTTCTCAATTTTCACTCTCGCTGAGGTACCACAACTTAATTTAACATTTTTGAGTAAGCAATCTTACTACAGATATCACGCAAGATTTCACCATACCTTCCATCTGGAGAATGTCAGAACGAAGTTTCGATTCGGGTTGCCATAATTGCCGAAACGCGTGTTTGCGGCTAGCTACAATTTCCTTCTTAGACCGCCAAGGTCAAACGCCAACCGTACTAACTTGAGTAAAACAAGTATGCGATTATACAGACCTATAGACAGTCGACCTTTTGTCGGATTTGGCCCAAAATTTTATACGGACCTACATTCATGATGATAAAACTGTGTACCAAATTTTATCAATCTAGCTATTCAAGTGTTTGAGTTATGGTGTTCACATGACGCGGACAGACGGACTTCCCGTAGACGGATTTTGTCCAAAATTTGATAGAAACCTACAAATTATGTGTAAAGTTCACATACCAAATTTCATCTCCGTAGCTCTAATAGTTTTCGAGTTATCGTGTTCACAGACAGACAGACATAATTCCAAAATTGTGTTTTTCCGACTCAGGGAGGTCTAAAACGTGGAGATTCGTCAAAATATCGAGTTCGAATTTTGTAACGATTGCAATACTTTCTCTTTGTATGCTTCGTATACGAGAAAGTAAAAAAACGACTTAACGACTGAACTACTGAGAAAAAGCGAAAAAGAGCCAAATGAGGAAGTCGCGCCAAGCGAGATCTGGGGAAAATGCAGCTCAAATGAATGCAATTTCAAGAGGAGAAAAGGTTGCTTTTCTCGCGCTTCGCTTTGATTAGTGCATTAATTTCGGGTCCTCAGGAGGGGCAAAACTTGTTGCAGCTCTGGCCTGTCTCTCTCTTAATTCTTGATTGATTTTCCGTCTTCCTTTTATATTTTTTATTACCTTTTGGCCATTTTCGTTGATTGCTGAATTCTCAAAGTGGAAAAGTAAGCCAATTAGAATAAAAACGAAAATACAGTGGAGTCTCCCTATAACGAAATCGCTTGGTTCCAATTGAAAAATTCGTTATAGAGAAAATTTCGTTATACGGAGATTAGAGATTTTTGCTGTTATTTAAGTAAATGTTCCAAACTTTTCAACAGGTGCGATAAGTTCAAATGTATTTAATTATGATTTTCAATTAAAAATGAAGTAATATATATTATAAATTTGTTAAAATTATACTAATATTTATTGTATAAATAAAATGCTCAAAAGTGAAGACAATTCACCAATTTAGAGAATAATATGTACTAGTATGTACTTACGTTTATTTTACTTAAAAAATTCCGTTATTTTACATTGATTTGAATTTCGTGATATTAAATTTTCAGAAAAATTTTCACATTTTAAGAATGAGTGGTTCCAGAAACAGGCACGTGTGAGCGAAGTGGTTGCACAGAAATGATCAACTTTCTTCAAAAATGACAAAAATCGAAAAGATAAACATCTGAAAAAATTCGTTATAGGGAGACAATCACTTCGTTATAGGGAGAATATTTTGAATGTTATTTAACATTCAGATTAAAAATTTCGTTATAGGGAGAAATTCGCTGTAGAGAGACTTCGTTGTAGGGAAACTCCACTGTAAAATCTTTTGAAATAATTTCAGGGGGGGACTGCAGCTCTCAAGGACGAGCCGCCACTGGCCACAGCCCTTTTCCTCTTGCAATCTCGCAGTGCACACTAAAATTCAATTTGCGCTTCTTATATGATGCACCACGTGAGCATAAATGGACTACAGTATTCAACAATCTTTTCTTTTCCGCTATAATTCAGCAAATGGAAGCTTTTACAAGTGGAATTTTAAATGAGAAATATATAATTCAGTTTAAATAGTATACACTTGTACATGGAGCTCTAATTTAAATATTGTGCACTATAAATTTGATTCTGTACCTTACATACATGCTGGGTTACCATACGTCCGGACTAGTGCCCGGATCTTCAAAATGTCCGGATTTACGCCAGTGAATGCGGCGAGAGAGGAATTTGTTCGTAATAGAGAAAATGTGACGTATTCGAAAAAGCTGACGTCATTCATTGAAAAAATTCATTGTTTACACAGTTTGTATTTATTGTTGATGAGCCTCCTTGAAAAAGAATATGAAGGCCTTTCTAGGAGGGTGCCATTTTTTTTTCTTCTCTTGACCGAATCAGATCGGCAATAATTTAGAACATCTTTTGATGGCAGTTTTCGTTTCTTATTTGATTACGGATTGAAAAGAACTTCGGAATGAATAGGGGATAGCCTTTGTTGCTGAAAATCCCCCCAAAAAAAACTTTTCAAATGAGCCTCCTTATGCAGGATCCAGTTCTAACTGAAAATTAAGTTTTCGCAGTTTTGTTTTAATTCTGTTTTTCATTAATATAATTTTGAATTACCAAACATTAGTAAAAATTGTATCTTCTTTGCGTTCTGACGTCTTAAATTTTTAATTCACTACCTCAAACTCTGTGCTAGTGTTATAAAAGAGGCTCATTGGTAGGTAGCTTTTATACTACACTGTGACCCCCCCCCCCCCCCAGCGTCAGCTTATCAACATATGAACCAAAAAAATTATGGTAACCCTAGATATATGGAACTATAATTCGAATACTTTGCACTCTAAATCTGATACTTCACACTCTGTACATAGAACTCTAATTTGAAGTCACTCATCATTTATGACTTGAGTGCTGAAAAAAGTACCTTCAAAAGTTCTATTTTTTATGACTTATAACTTTTTAACAATTCAAACAAATTGACTCCCCAGGTCACTAATTCTATCAAATAATCACGTGAATAGAGTAAAAATAGTAACGTTCGGTTTGAAAGATGTTATAGACGCAACGGTGCACGCAAAATGGAAAGTATCATATTTGTTCAATGTTGAAATATTCGTTTCACGAGGAATGACTTTTATTATAGTGGAATAATTTCTTTTTCGTTCAGAATTTATTTGTTACGAGTGCAAATTGTTTTTATCAAAGTGAATATGATCCTAACTAAAGTGCATTTTAAATTACGGTTTCAGTTTCAAAATATTCTCTTCGCCTTTTGTAATTGTAACTGCTGTTGAAATTATCTCATAGCAACAAAGTTGAATGAACTACATTTGGAAATAGAAGACAAAAATTAAAGTGCCATCAGTCGATGCCAAGTCAGAGAACTGAAAATAGCTGACAAGTATTGACACCGATAGTATGGCGGATGGGCGATAACCTCTCTATTTTTGTTTCGGTCTCGACCATATTCGATGCTGCCACAGATTTTTCATTGCATTACTAACAATTTGGTAAACATCAAATTTCAAAGAAAGGAGCTTCATAATTTAGGCTAATCCGAAATGAATAAATGTCAGAGCAGGATTTTTAACATCAGTTTTTTGAAATATTTCAATAACACTTTTTTTATCTTCTCTGAAGAACTATTAACACCAATGTGTTTTATAGAACAATAAGTACAAGTAAGGGAATATTATTTGACTATTTAGTCATTCCCTTGACAGAAAATTTATCCATATTAGAACTCCGATGGCGAGTGGTACTTTGAAAAAGTTCGCCATTTCAGTTCTCTTCCACTTTTTCCATTTTATTTATTTTATCTTAATTTTTTTAAATTTTAATTAAAGCATGATTTTTGTTGCTTGATTGTATCTTAATTGGTTAGTTAACTTCACAGAATATTCATAATGCAATAACTGGATGCTGCTGCGTTGGAACGCAAAAGGCATATTGTTATCACTATTGTTTACTTCTTCTGTATTTTCTTTTTTTGTAATTAAATATGTGTTTTATAGAAGTCACTATGCTCAGAAACATATCAAGTAGACATTACGGAGAAAATTGCGCTGTGAATGGTTACGCCCAGTCAAATAGTCCCAAACGTATGTCAAATAATCCCAAACCCAATCGGTGCTTTTGAACAGAATTTAGATTTGAACTCCATTGATCGATATTTTGCGAAATTAAACCTTATATTTAGAGAGACATCTGCTCAATTTTATGGTATCTGCTTCATATTTTTGTAGCATTTAAGACGAGTACAAACACATACAGAGTAACTCAGTAATGATGTGCACAAACCGATACAAAAGATCTTTACTCGCTTGCTTTGATAAACTTCAAAAGTATAAAAAACAAATGAAATAATTAATATTCCCAATGAAAACCATACTGGACGGCGCTTTCATATCTGATTATGAGACTGACGCGCTGCCTACTGCACTACCGAGGCTTTTTCAAATTTGATGCTTCGAAATAATATTTTTATTCTAACAGAGAATATGATTTGGAAATTGGTTAACTGTTTATAAACACTAGACCTATAAAGTGTATCGAAAGCTGTCCCCATTCAGTTGCCAATAACAAAAGAATAATTTGAATTTTTTACTTTCTCGTATACGAAGTATACAAAGAGAAAGTATTGTAATCGTCAAAAAATTCGAACTCGAGATTTTGACGAATCTCCACGTTTTAGACCTCCATGAGTCCGAAAAACACAATTTTGGAATTATGTGTGTCTGTGAACATGATAACTCGAAAACTATTAGAGCTACGGGGATGAAATTTGGTATGTGGTCTTTAAACATAATTTGTAGGTTTCTATTAAATTTTGGACAAAATCCGTCAACGGGAAGTCTGTCTGTCCGTCTGTCCACGTTCATGTGAACACCATAATTCAAACACTTGAATAGCTAGATGGATAAAATTTGGTACACAGTTTTATCGTCATGAATGTAGGTCCGTATAAAATTTCGGGCCAAATCCGTCAAAGGGTTGATTGTCTGTCGGTCTGTATAATTTACTTTTGAAAATAATCCGGCATCTCCACGCGCATGCGTAATGGAAGCAATCTTCTGTGCACGCGAAAGCTATGGAGCGAATTATGTCAGTTTGTTCTTGAGCCGGTAAGAGCGGAAAAGCGGTACGCATCTCTTTGAATTTGATTCTTTACCTAGATATTTTTCAATCACTATAATGAAAAACCTTCTGATAGTCATTGTATTCTGGGTAACAATAGGTTCGAATTTTTTTAGCCACGCGGGGGAAGTGGAAACGGCACCTTTTTGGGGAAGTATACGAGAAAGTTTAGGGGAGAACACTCCCGCTGGTTGAACTATTTATTCAAAATAAACTCCTCTGGAGTTCTCAGGCGATTATCATGATAAAAATTTATTGTGTTAAATGGTTAAATTTTTAATCATTAAATCAATTACGAAAAATTCTGACGCCAACTAACCGTGAAATAGTGAAACAATACTTCCAAGCCGCAAATACATATTTATAATCAGTGGCGTAACTAAATAATAGTAATTTTAGTCCTGGAGAGTAGGACAGCTGCCGTGTGAGTCTATGTGACTGTAACCCCTTGGGCCGACGACCCCTAAGGACGGGGTACCTTGGCTTTATGCCAGTCCTGCCACCCTATAATTACGCCACGGATTGTAGTAGCAAAGTATCCAGGCTAATTCCTAATGCTGATATCCTTCAGAAATCTGCTGACAACTAACCTAAACCAGAAATAGTGGTCTCCCTAACACTTTCTCGTATTCGCCCTAACACGGGTGGGTAGGGGGAATATACCCAGCGCCAGTAACACGCGTCATTCCCTAACATAGGTGGAGAAAAATGCGAATCGGTCGCGCCTTTTTTTTCCTTTTTTTTTGCGTCTTAGAATGGCGAAGAAACCAAATATGCAATTTAAACAACTTTTTTTCAACCGATTGAAACAAAAATTGGGAACAGATCTACAATTAATGTTAGATAAATAAAAATTTGTATGACGTCTGCTAAATCATAGCGTTAGGAATTATCGTGTTCACAATTATGCGATTATACAGACCGACAGACAGTCAACCCTTTGATGGATTTAAGCCAAAATTTGATAAGGATCCACATTCCTGATGATAAAACTGTGTACCAAATTTCATCCATCTAGGTATTGAGGCAAGATTTTGAGTTACCATGTTCACATGAACACAGGCAGACAGACTGACTACCCATGGACGGATTTTATCGAAAATTTGATAGAAACCTACAAATTATGTATAAAGATCGCATACCAAATTTCACCCGTCTTGCTGAAACCGTTTTTGAGTTATCATGTTCACAGACACACAGTCAGACAGACAGACATAAATCCAAAATTGTGTTTTTCGGACTCAGGGAGGTCTAAAACGTGGAGATTCATCAAAATCTCAAGTTTGAATTTTTTCACGACTAAAATACTTTCTCTTTGTATAGTTCGCATACGAGAAAGTGAAAAGACGAAAAAGTATTTATAATATATACTTATTATTATATACTTATACTCATTATCAGTGGAATGATTTTTAAATTCTTTTGTTAAATAAATAAATAAACTTTTTTATAATTTTGTCTTAAGGCGCGTTTACACCGAGCGTTGTAGACCTTTGTTTTCATCTTTTGTGTTTAAATCATATGATGACAACTTTTTGTTGTAAACAGCAAACTAGTGGTGTTTGCAACTTTTGTTGTCAACACACGTGCATGAACTCTCTTCTCACTTCATTCGTCAAGATGTCGAGTGGGAAGGATGCTGTGCTTGCAGCAGTAACTTGAGTACAAATTACTTTTCATAATTGTGCAAAAAAAATTCAAATTACTTTTTAAAATTTATACAATATGTAATTGAAGCGGATATGTTAGACGTTAACGTTGTTTTCAAAACAGTGGTCATAAAATAAAACACTATCAGCGCTGATATTCGGCAACTTATTTTTATTGTTGAGAGATTCGGTAGGGAATAGTTCTCCAACCAATTTCTGTTTTTCACTTGAAAAATATAAATAAAAAACTAAAACAATAGTGAATAGTTCAGAAATGTTTAAAATAGTACGGTAATGTTTATACTGTCCATAGTTAATATTATTCTCTGCTTAACTAAAAGTACTTCAACTGAGCAGCTTATAAATATTAATGAAATGATGAAAAGTACATTTCAAAAATATTTTAGAATATTATTACCTGCTTTGAGGAAGGAAGTAAAATCAATATTAGCAGGCACTCTCAAATGCGTTTATTTTATACACTAAATTATGCACACCAAATTAAAGAAGAAAATTACTAGGTATAAAGTAGTATCAGGAATAAGGCTAATCAAGCGTCATGTTACTTAACGTTTCTGTTTGAACGTAATATTACTAGTAACGCTTCTCTAACTACTCTACAATTTGAACGTTATTACTAATTATCTGTCGCTAATTTAGATTATGTATTGCTAGAGGATGGTGTAATCATTATCCTCATTAGTAACGTCACGTGAATTGTTGTCTTCAGAAAGCCTATAGTTATAACTGAATGTGTCTTCACTAAAAGTAGTTGCGTTGATTCTATTTCTATTAATTGCACTATTCTATTCAATTTTCTAGTATTGGGCATACTAGAATCCAGCGAATGAGATTGTAAATGGCCACATTGCCTATTTAGGCTTGACATTTCCAGATCAAATAAAACCTTACCGTGGTTCAAAGTGCCGAGGTTCGTCCCAAAATAGTCCCCGTGTTGCTCTAAAATATGGACGTTAATAAAATTAAGCTAAACTAAAGCTCCGCAAACGCATCAAATTCGTCTTTCGTTTCAACTATTTCTTAAAGCTTTTGCTTTACTAAATAGACTTCTTCTGCCATTCAATTATACCATCTTTTGATAGCACGTTGTGAACAGTTTGAAGAAGTGGCTAGCGTAGGGGTAATAACTGTCGTAGAGGAGTTTTCATTGATAGTCTGAACCGTGAACACCAGAGTTCTAAGAAAACCTCTACAACTCTAGCCTGAAAATGCTGTAAAAGTTGCGTTGACGTGAGTTCATTTGCACTACTTTCAACCCAAAAGTCAGTCATCAAGTGCATCATATTCTCCATCAGGGACATTCAACTCTGATGGCACAGCAATGAAAACATTAGTACTTGTCAGTGGATGGTGGAAGGAACGCCCATGGGAACAATATTGAGATTGAAACGAGTTCCGAAGAAACCTTCCGTTCTTGCTAAACAAATACGCGAGGATTATGTATAGATATTTCACGAGTGAAGAAGGTTTAATTTCCTTGCAAAACGACTATTGCTGAATCATTAGTATGTTTAACAAATATTTTATTTGGCAAATTTAGATTATTAATTTCAATATTGTAAAATAAAATAAATTTTAATAATATGTTTGACGTAATTTTTAGACCATACAATATTGTTTCGAATATTATTTTAGGAAACTGTTATTGAGCCATTTTGATTATAAATTATTCCATTCCGAATACATTTTAATACCAAACATTGAGGGCAAAAACTTGCATAAATTTATAAGGAAACAGCATTGACAAAAGCTATCCTGCCTAATAAGGCAAGAATGTATTTTTCCTAAATATAAAATAACAAACAGGCCTACATTGGCTACTTTGCATAAAATTATGGGAAAAAAGAAGGAATTTGCTCCATGTTAAATGTTTGTTTCTGTTAAATAATATAATTATGGGTTTAGGGGCATAGCGAACGATAAAATTTGATGACCTTATTAAAAAATATTTATTTCATATATTTAAAATGTATAAATATTTTATATAGTCTGTACTGGAATAGTGAAATAATAAATTCGTGAGGAACTCCAAAGCACCAATGCAGGAGGAATGTGTACACCGAAAAAGTTTTCCCACTCTGAGTGGAAAACAAAATTTCGGTTGTAAACACTCCAATTTGATGAAAACACGAGATGTTTACAACAAAATGAGTGCTGTTTTAGAAATGTTGTAAACCTTTGGTGTAAACGAGTGTTTACAACTCCGGTGTAAACGCGCCTTTTATTTTAGCAATTTTCGTTTTCGGAGATAAAGTCTGTACTTTATTAACTGAAAAACAACGAAGAGATAATTTTGAATAGAGAAAGCTATCAACTTTTAATCTGGTTGCATCATTTTTTTTTCTTTTAACATTTTCTAGTTTTGCCGCCTTATACACAAAATTCAAGAAAATAATTATAATTCACGGGCAAAGAAATTTATTTTTAGCATTTGAGTCGCAAGTAAATAAACCATATTTACACATCAATGGAAAATTCTTTGAAAAGCAAAGAAACAAACAAATACATCATCTCTGAATCCAAACAATTCCATGCACATTATTCACATAGTACACCCGAAAAAATTGCTTAAATTTTCCGAAAACGAAATCATGCGTAATACGAAATTCCGCCTCTTAGGTAAATACCAACCATTAAAATTTGTTTTCGAGAAACTATACTCAAGGATTACAAACAAAGAATCCTTAGAACTGAAATTAGCTCACTGACGAAATAAATTGTCGAACGCCTTCATATTTTCCAATGACATCCATTATCGTCTGCTACCTACTGTTGCCACTCTCGTGTAACGGAATAGCGTACGCTTACGAAACCGCAGCTGCATTTCAAAGTTACTTCTTCATTAGAATAAGAAAAGAATCAAGTGTTCAGCCAATCGTGTAACTGTTGACAGTTGCAAAAAGTCATTTCATTACTGGAGAATGTTTGCGATGGAAATAAAAATATGGCTACAATTATGTGAGAATGGAGGCTTGGATGATAGAGCGTTTCGCAATAAAATCTTTTGCGGTAGAAGTCCATTAAATTGCTTGGGAAGAATGGATGATGAAAATGATTCTGAATGTTTTAAATGTATGAAAGAACTGCTTAGTTCAAAGAAATAACTTGGAACATTTTTCAAAGAACGTATGAAAGGAACTTAACAAAAAAAAAATCAATTATACATGGATTTCTTACAGCGTTTGCTTAGTTCATTTACCAAAATGAAACATTTAGACATTTGTTTCTAATTTTTTTTTCAGATACTAAGAGGTCACCCCTCCAGCCTCTATCCACCTACGGATTCCCTACCCCCCCAAAAAAAATAATACCCCTGCTGAACTGAAACAACAGTATAATAAAGAAAACAATTGATATTAATTGTGGCTTCGGTTAACTTCTAATAAAACCTTGCAATAAAACTTTGATATTCTACACGCAATTAATGAGTTACACGCAATTTATTGATGTTCTTCACTTTGCAATTTTGATGTTTTCCTGCTATAACTTCGGAGACTATAATATGAAAGATTTTTAATCCATTTTAAAATTCAAAATATTTCGATTTTGGGCAGATTTACTTTTGATGTTTATGGGACAGTTAAAGGACTAGGAGTTTTCGAGATTTTTGAATATAATGGCCTGATACAGCTATGTAAAAAGACAGTGATACCACAAGAATTTCATTCGTGGTACAAATCTTTGCCAAGTTAAAAAAAAACCTAGCCAGGAAAGCGATTCAGGAAATGAAGTTGGTTTTGTGTAGAAATATAATAAAGGTGTCATTAAAATACATGTCTGCTGTTCCAATAACTATTTGTTACTATGACGAGACAAAAACATTATGTGGGGAATAGTACAGGCAACTTAAATGTAAATAGCTAATGAATGAAATATAATCAGCTGAAATGAAATGAACATAAATTATAATTAATAATATATTTTTATGTGCTAAAATTATCGATGTATAACTTTTAAAAATAAATCAACTTGAGGCTGTAAGCAAATGAGTTTAATTAAATAATTATTACTGGTTCAAAAGAAGTCATAAATGTAGTTTACATTTTGGTAGGTAAAAGTCACAAAAAAAATTAAATTATAATTTATAGTATCTGTTTATGTGCTAACATTGTGAATGTATGACTTATACTTATAAAAATAAATTAAACTGAGGTTGTAAACAAAAGAGTTCAATTAAATAATTTTTTCTGTTTCAAAAGAAGTCATAGACACAGTCTATATTTTGGCAGGCAATTACACCCACAGCTCGTTGGCGTTCAAGTAGAAGGACATGAAGTTCACAAAAATTTCCTTTGACGGACTATTGAAGTCAATTAGAACTTCCAATTAATTATTTTTAGTATATCATCATTATATACCAAAATAATCAGCACAAATTTTCCTACAGCTTAGGTCTGTACAACTTTTGCAGCACTGCTTGTTTCTGAGCCGCCACTGCTTAAAAGTTTAAATTGGTTGGTTGGTTGAGGTTTAATGGCGCAAGAGCCATTTTTGGCTAAACTGCGCCAAGTTTAAATTTGCTATAAGTCAAAACTATGTTTTTGGCTTCTGCCTGAACGACTTCGATATGTTCGATGATTAAATTCATTTTAATCATAGACACAGCCACCTGTACACAATAAATACATTTAATAATTTTGCGGGGTGGAGTGCCTTGTCCCCCCCCCCGGTTTCAACAGAAACCCTGTTTTCAACAAAATCTTGAAATTTTAACATACAACACTAAAAGTGGATCAATTCTGAAAAGAATGATACCAAATTCGTATATTGTTTAACAACGGATTCGGAAACCCCCCGCGCTTTTGCTTATGCGGAGTTATTTTCATCAAAATAGGGGGAAAGTGAAGAATGGAAGGGTGATGTATACATTTTACTGAGCGGGATATAACACAGAATTCCGGAAATGCGCTCGTATGACTCATTGCCTGACACCCCTTTCCGGTGTAAAATCGTCCAAACGTGGTAACCTCGGAATCCGTTGCTGAACAGTATGTAGGAGTAGAATTTAAAACAAGCCCTATATAAGGCTTTTCATAAAAACGTAACAGAAATGTAAATGCACTTTCAACAAATCTCCTTTCTTTTTTTAATTAATTAAATTTTGCATATCAAATTATTTTAATTGCTTTATTTTATATAACAGATTTAATTTTATAAATATGCTTTATATATTACATATTGTTTTATTTTATATAACAGTTTTATTTTTAAATAGCTGCTTTCTATTTTACATATTAGTTTATTTTATATAAAATATTTAAATGGCAGAATTTAAAATAAATAATTTGCATCTTGACCGATTTATGAGCTTTCTATACTGCATCGCAACAGCACTAAGAAGAAGTGAGCCAGTTTTGGTTCGCACTTTCAATTAGATGAATTGACCGATCAATAAAACAAATTCTGTGACTCAAACAATGAAACCTGATTCGTCTGTTGCATTTTCTATCAGAACAATTGCTTAGCATTCTTCATTGCACAGCGCAGTGAACTTACATTTCAAATCTCCCATTGTGCTACATCGGAATTCCTAGAAAATCCACAATATGCAATTTCAAGTAAGGTTTTACTTCGTAAATCTTCGAAAAAATTCATCCACACTGTCTGCTAGAACATTCTTATGTTAAAAAATATGCAAATTTCCGCAGACGAGTTTTGATATTCTATGAGACGGTTTCTTGTTTTCCTTCGTTTCAGTCTGAATGTCTAATAAAATTTTATTCTTGAAGAACATTTCGCGAGTTTCCTTTGTTTTGTTAAACACGAAATAAAAATTTTGCCGCAACTTTTTCTACTGAAATATCACATATCATTTCGGGCGAAGAAAGAAAGAAAAAAAGGGAAACTTGAAATGATCATTCAATTATTTTAAGTACCATAGAAAGCTTTGCAATTAAAGTTAAATTGTTTATGAACAATTCTAAACTACTGAATATAGACTTTCTTCAAATTTTGCTCTGAAATACTATGAAGCATATGGAAGGTTTTAGTTAGTTTCATGACGATTAATTAAATATAGTTATCCTTAACAATTAAAAATATGCTTTTATGTATAGAAAAGATTATTTTGTCTTCAGTGTTGCCATTCCTTCTGAATAAAAATATTGTAAATATTTTAAATCATTTTAGTATTTGCCTCCGAGTGGTCGCAATGTTTCATTCAATTCTGTACTATTTTTTTTAAATTATTAATAACTAATAAAGAAAATTATTTTCCTGCTGTTTTAAAAAAAAAATATTTGTTACAGTCCTTCGAGATTGTTTGATGCAGCAGTTTTGTCGAAATTGTTTGATGCAGCTGCAGCTGATGCTCTCATTTTTTATTAAAAATAAATTTGCAGACGATAAGATGAGTTTCTGTATTATTATATTTTATATAAAAGTATTTTTACATTAGACATAGTATGTGTACAGGATGTCCCAAAAAAGTGAAACAAGCATTTATTTCCTTAAATATTTATCCTAGAAATATACTTCTAATTACAAAGTTTCATCAAATAAGGTAAGAATTTGTATGAAAATACTTTGATATCCAAGGGGATTGGTAATAAAAAGTTATAAAAATTAAATTTTTATACGGACCTCGTAGAACAAAAATGTCAATTAGTAAAATGTTTCTTTTACATTCATCTATTCACATACCAAGTTGAACGCTTCCATCAACAAACCTTACATAGATATAAGAAGACAAATTTAGTGATTTAGACCACTTTTCCATACCTCTCACTGCTGTTTTATGCAGTCTTTCGATGTACATTTTAGGGATAATATACATATTCCAATAAATTATTTAAAGGGCGGAATCAGGAAATAACAATGTATTTGTTAACTTGTTAAATCTGAAAAATAGTCAAATAATACATTAATTGAAGTATTTACAAAAATAGATCAACTCGTGAACCTTCGAAAAATATTGAAAGCAGTGACCGCCCAAACAAGCAGTGCTAGAAAAATATTACTAGAATACAATTGAAATACAATTTTTTCAAAAATAGCTTTACCATCAATAGTCCAAACTTGAGGTTGTAATTATCTGAATTGTATTTTAAAAAATTAGTCTTTTTTTCGGAGAGTGACTATTAATAATAGAAAGCGAATATGTAGAAACCAGCCAAGTTCCGTTGAGACGGGATGAAAGTGAATCCGAAACCTAAAAAAGGCCAATGAGAGAGAAAAAGATTTAAAAAAAATCAAGAGCGCGAAGACGAACCATGGGTGAGATTGAAGGAGGGCGGGGGGAGAGCATTAGTTGGCCTAATGCCAACAAGAGCATCCGAAAATCCAGTTCTGGCTAAGTTCAAAGACAGAAAGGATAACTATTCGCCTTCTCCCACTATGTCACTTAGTTGGCCGCAATGAGCGAATTTTGGGGCTTTCCAAAAAACTATTTGGAGTGCAGCCCCATACTGTGTCTTGTCTTACTTTTTCATTCATTTGGTGTTTTCTCTTCGCGTTTTTATCTTTTCTCGTCAATAATTGAACTTCCAGAGTGGAGAAGTAATCAAATAAGAATAGAAACGAAAATAAGAAATTTTAAAATAACTTGAATGAGTTCTTTGCAACTCTAAAGGACGAGTCGCCACTGCCTTTAGGTAAAACTTAATAATACGCACAACACTAAGAGCAAATAATTTAATATTCTTTACTGGCATCAGGCTATTTTCCTGTTTTATGTTAAATTTAATTGCTTTAAGTTATCCTTCCACTCTTTTATCAAGTCGATAGTTGCAACTATCGGCCAATGAAATTGAGTAACAGTATGCGTCATTGGCAAATTTTCTTTCAATCCATGATGATTTGATGATGTACTACTAGGCAAATATTGGCATTTTGCAGTTTTTCTATGTTGAAGAAATTTGCATTTCTGCAATAAACATCTCCATATAAATTTGCAAGCAGCCCCTTTAAATTTAAAAATTAATATATGCCTGCAATTTTGCAGATAGAATCGTGAAACTTAGTTTATACATTGATGAGTGTAAGAGGAGCATTTCACTCATTGACACTTTTGCTCTACGGGGAACGTATAAAAATTTAATTTTCGTTACTTTTTATTTTCAACTTCCACAGAAGCCAAAGTGGTTTCACACAAATTCCTACCTTATTTGGTGAAACTTTGTAATTGGAAGTATATGTCTAAGTGCAATATTTAAAGAAAATAAATGCTTGTTCCACTTTTTTGGGACATCCTGTATATTTGAAAAAATTCGTTTATTGGTATTATGTCGAGTGTTAATATTTAATTTGTTAGCGTATTATCAACCTAAAATTAGCCAATAAAATATTTTTATTCTAAGCAAAGAAGGGTATATCAGCTAGTTAATAGTAAATTTTATATTTTCTACATTGTATAAAATATTTTTCTACATTTTTACGTCAGTGATATGTTTTGTTTTACGATCCAAATGTGAATGAAATAAAAATGCTTTACTTATGGAAACTTCATTTTCACTTTTTTCGGTGCATTTCGAAACAAAAACTCGATATTTTTAAAAGGATTTTTTTTTATCACTACGTCTGAATTTTAGGTCATCGTGCAGATCTTTTCAAAACAAATACATCACTGCGGAGTCACTAGACCCAGCATTACATCATTCTGAGCATACAAAAGCGATTATCCCACTCACTTCACAAGAACAAAGAAACGTGAACGTTTTTCTGTGCAAACGGTGCAGTTATTTATTTATTTACATCAGTGACATACACAGAGTGACACAAAACCATTCAAGTCAGCTTGGCAAAAACCAAACATTGATTGTCCTCGCAAGAAACACTCATGCGCAAAATGAATTCGGTGATATAACAAGTTATTTATTTTTGCATGTGTCATCTGCCTTTTGTTTACTCCGCTGCAGATGCCCCCATCTATTAATGCAAATCGTATTCGGAGATTGAAGACTCAGCAAGTGAACGATGACTCATAAAAAGATGGCGAAAATACTATTTTTATCATTAACTATTTTTACCATTTGAAATTCATTGTAATGCGTTGCAGTCGATATTCTTAGTGAAAATCCTGCTGGATTTTATCACAAAAAGTGTTTTGATCACCAATACCAGCAATTCTTATCATATAGTTTAAAATACTAGACGGCTAACTTTCTGCCGATTCCTAATATCTTATTTTCATATTGTTCTGAAAGTTGTGAAAGCCTATAATTTTTCAAAGAAGGAAGTCACAAAAATTAATTTTAAATATTTTTTTTTTTACTTTCGAAGTCAAAAGGTGTTCAAAATATTAGGAAAATAAAGGACAACAAAAGATTCTAGAGTTGTAAGCAGTATATCTTAGAAATTTAACAAAAAAATTTAATATTTAAGCGGAAATTCCATTTCTTTTGAATACAAATAGAAAGATTGTTTTTATTGGAATTATGCCTGTCTGCGACCATGATAACTCAAAAGTAGAATAAACGAGAAAGGATGAAATTTGGCATGTAAAGCCCAAATTCTCATAACTCTTCATAAAATTTTGAACCAAATTAGTCGAAAGCCAAATTGTCTGCGTTATCCGTGTTTATCCGTCCACGTTTATCCGTGTGTATGGGAACATTATAAACTACAAACTAAACAATTTAGACGAGTGAAATTAGGTATGTGGTCTTCACCCCAAAATTATAGATCTGCATCAAATTTTCGTCGGAAATCCGTCAATAGAAAAAATCTTTTCCAAAATACACATTTGATTTGATTTGAAAAAGGGGTTTTGAAGATTTTCAGCTACAAAGGCTATTATCCCCTACTCATTCCAAAGTTCTTTTCAATCTGTAATCAGAAAAGAAAGAAATATTGCCATCAAAAGATGGTCTAGAGCTATTGTCGATCTGATTCGGTCAAGACGAAGAAAAAAAAAAAACCAGCTGTATTGTTCTCCCCTAAACTTTCTCGTATACTTCCCCAAAAAGGTGCCGTTTCCCCTTCCCCCGCGTGGCTAAAAAAATTCGAACCTACTGTTACCAAGAATCCAATGACTATCCGAAGGTTTTTCATTATAGTGATTGAAAAATATCTAACTAAAGAATGAAATTCAAAGAGATGCGTACCGATTTTCCGCTCTTACCGGCTCAAGGACAAACTGACGTAATTCGCTTCATAGCTTTCGCGTGCACAGAAGATTGCTTCCAGTACGCATGAGCGTGGAGATGCCGGATTCTTTTCAAAAGTAAATTATACAGACCGACAGACAGTTAACCCTTTGTCGTATTTGGCCCAAACTTTGATACGGACCAACATTCGATACATGACGATTCGGACATGACGATAAAACCGTGTACCAAATTTTATCCATCTAGCTATTCAAGTTTTTGAGTTATAGTGTTCGCATGACCGCGGACATACAAACAGACCTTTGACGGATTTTGTCCAAAATTTGATAGAAACCTACAAATTATGTTTAAAGACCACATACCAAATTTCATCCCCGTAGCTCTAATAGTTTTCGAGTCATCGTGTTTACAGACAGAGATAATTCCAAAATTGTGCTTTTCGGACTCAGGGAGGTCTAAAACGTGGAGATTCGTCAAAATCTCGAGTTCGAATTTTTGGACGATTACAATACTTTCTCTGTGTATACTTCGTATACGAGAAAGTAAAAAAAAAAAGTCGCCCTCCTAGAAGGGCTTCCAAATTCTTTTTCACCAAAATACATATTAAAGTCCTGCACTATGCGACGGAGCTAAATCCAAAATGCTCCATATTGTTGGGGTTGCCATACGGGATGTTTAAGTGCTAAATAAATAAAACACGAAAAAAGTGGGTAGTTAGTGGTTTATTTTACTCTGATAAAAGATCTAAAGTTTAAGCAATCAATAAAATGAGCACATAGAATAATAAAAAAGATGCCAGGATAAACCCTTTTTAGCCCAGTCATATTTTAAAGTTGACTTTACTTTCTTAATTATATCATTTGCTTCTTTCACATAATTATAAAATGGGGCTCAAGTCATTTTAAAACTATAATGACAAATCAAAATTGCTTCAGCTGCCTCCACTAACAACCTGTTTCTTGGTTTCACCGGTTCCCTAATGCCAACCATTGAGTTGACATTAGGGAAAATACAGGGTGATCTCGGATTCATGGTACAAACTTTAAGGGTTGGTACTGTGGGGACCTGGGTTTCTAGGAGCAACTAGTTTCTAGGAGTTTCAGAGGGAGCAACATTTCTACGGGTCGAGATTCCAAGAATCGGGGTGGAGAAGGGGTGGAAACAGCAAATGGATGTGATAATACGCAATTTATGTTTATCCGTGCTAGTACATATGTTCTCTAAATTGGTGAATTGTCTTCACTTTTGAGCATTTTATTTATACAACAATAATTAGTATAATTTTAACAAATTTATAATAAATATTACTTCATTTTTA
This sequence comes from Araneus ventricosus, assembly GCA_013235015.1. NCBI lineage: Eukaryota > Metazoa > Arthropoda > Arachnida > Araneae > Araneidae > Araneus > Araneus ventricosus. The sequence goes on along the minus strand of BGPR01002462.1, from coordinate 129,260 downwards.
ATTGAAAGTCATAATTAAATATTTTTGAATTTATCGCACATACTAAAAGGTTTGTAACATTTACTTAAATAACTGCAAAAATCTCTAATCTCCTTATAACGAAATTTTCTCTATAGCGAATTTTTCAATTGGAACCAAGCGATTTCGTTATAGGGAGATTCCACTGTATTATGTTTGCTCTCTCTCTCTTCAATGACCTCTATATAATCTTAAATATAACTGAAGTTTAAAAATTCACACCATAGTAGTATCAAGTCATATTTACAAGTAAAACATGCATATTTGTAAGTAAAATTTTGTTTGATATTTAGAATAAGGGCATTATAAAATTAAAAAATATATATGTTAGATATATAGGGGGGGCGCAATTTTTTTGCGTTGCCCGGTTGGTAAAACTACTTCGGGCCCCTTCTGTATGGGGGTATAATAATGGCGGGCACTGGGTACCTCCACCATTGATAGTACGTGCCCCCTTCGGGAAGGGTCGGGCCGTGGCCAGGTGATTGGCTACTAGGACTCCGGCCTCAGTACTCGAACTATTGCAGCGGCTGTCAGGTTTCCCGGATGCTATGGCAGGGCGGGGTGATCCAAGTTTCTGGTTGTCTTTTTTGTATAAATGCAAGACAAATAAGCATTTTTTTTTTCAATCGGCACAAACAGTCGAGAATCAGGGCTGTCCGAGCTAATCCGGATGTCTAGTCTCTTTCTACCTATAGCAAAAATCTAAGAATTAAAAACTAACCCTTTTAACGTGACAGTGTTTATAATCTGCCCTACTGCTTGTAAATCGCGGCATTCATGATGCAAAAATCGTTCAAAACGCTCTACGGGGCAGACCGGTGGACCTAGAGCTGCCAAGTTTGGCAGGTGGTTGCTTCTTGGGTAGTAGCTGCTCGCGAAGAAAGGGTTTCTTAAAATAGCAATTAAATTTTAAATGAAAAATTAATCAAATGTTGACATTTTCCCTCAATAACTTTGAAGCATATTATGGCAAACACACCACTCTCATCACACTTTAAAATTTAAAAAATTAACTTGTCAATGATGACAATTTTATTTCCATACATTCTTTTCTCTAATTTTAGTACATTATTACAACAATACTTTTCGTTGTTTCAGTCTCTGGATTTATACTCATGCGTGTTGCGACGCTATGAAACACATTTTTTGTGTGCACGTTACAGTTGCTATACTTAAGAGTACATTTTTAACCAGCGGGAGTGGCCTCCCCTAAACTTTCTCGTATACTTCCCCAAAAAGGTGCTGTTTCCCCTCTCACCGCGTGAATAAATTAGAAGACCACATACCAAATTTCAATTATATGATGTAAGTTACTAAAAGATCTGCACACATCTAAGCAGCCTTTTAGCTTGCCAGCAATATCTGCGATCTGATTGTTACAAATTTACTACCGATAGTTGTAGTTGAAAATATCATGCACATTGGCAGAGTGCTTAAGAAATTAAAAAAGCATGAAGAACAGAACTGATGAATCAATTGACACTAATTTTGGTTTGTTACTTTATAACTTTACTTTTAACAACTACTTTCTTTCTGTCAGAGTAAAAATAATGCAAAATCCACTCAGAAAAAAAATGCATTACGAAATATACAAAATAAAACTAACCGCAAATCAAATATGCAACTCTTATTGAGAAAATGTTTCGGCGTGAAAGAAAAATCAAAAGAAAACACTCCATAATTAATTCACTTTTATTCGAGAAGAATTTGGCAGTGAGCCAAGATAGACCGTATTACGGGAACAGCAGCAACCAGAACGCATGCGCATGGAGATAACGGATTCTCTTCAAAAGTAAATTATACGGACAGACAGACAGTCAACCCTTTGACGTATTTGGCCCAAAATTTTATACGGACCTACATTCATGACGATAAAACTGTGTATAAAATTTTATCCATCTGGCTTTTCAAGTTTTTAAGTTATAGAGTTCGCATGACCTCGAACATACAGACAGACTTCCCGTTGACGGATTTTTTCCAGAATTTGATAGAAACCTACAAATTATGTTCAAAGACTACATACCAAATTTCATCCCCGTAGCTCTAATACTTTTCGAGTTATCATGTTGACAGACAGACACACAGACATAATTCGAAAATTGTATTTTTCGGACTCAGGGAGGTCTAAAACGCGGAGATTCGTCAAAATCTCGAGTTCGGATTTTTTGACGATTACAATACTTTCTCTTTGTATACTTCGTATGCGAGAAAGTAAAAATGATATAAAGACAAACGAATCAAGCCAAAAATATTATCATGTTACGATATTTCAGATTGGAGGTTCAAATCTCCTTTATTGTGTTTATCTAACTTTTCAAAAAGCTAAATCAAGTTATTATTGTTTAATATGAGCTATTTGGTTATAAGAACATTTAATAGGCACACGGGGCAATTGTTCAATGCGGGACAAATATTAAAAATTCGATGGTCACCTCAATTGAAAACGTCTGGTCAGTGCAGGTAAGCACCAGAATTCCAAAGACGATGCTTTATAAGTACGCCCGATTATAACACTGAATTTATGCGTCTGCAACTTTCCACACTAAAAATAAACCGTAGCCGTACGACATTACGTTTTCCTCTCTACAAGTAGAGGCAGCCATCTACATGATTTGCATCCAAATCCCGATATCACCGGCTCGGGAAAAACTCTCACCCATCATCCACTCTTTAACAATGGCTCATAATTTACCGGCTATCAGTGCGAAGACTTATGCAAATCGGCTGGATGAAGCTCCACTCTCGGCAGCGTTTTCCTTTTTATGTTTCTTAACGAATAAAACTGGCATCGAAGCGTCTCCTTGTGGCAGCTGTAAAAAAAATCTTGATTCATAATTACCTAAGCTACTGTGAAGCCATCATTAAACCACAGCAGCTGAGAAGACATTCCGTGGTGCGTCATTTTCTGTTCTCCTTGGAATGTGAGTTCCCACAACCTTGAATCAGACAGTGTCTTTTTAATTATTACTCATTGGTGAGATGTAGATTTGACTAACTAGTGGTTATGGAATGGACGTGGGTGGCCCTTTGTTCTTTACTTCAATTATAAATCTTGATAAAGAAGAACAATCAAAGACAATGCAATGGATTCCAATTTTAAATTCTGGGCATAAGATCATTTTAAAAGATTTTTTTTTTTGATGTTAAGAAAATACATCTCTGCATTGTTCTTTTTTTATATTTAAATATTAACCATGAATTATGTTTACTTAATTGTAAAGAATGTAAGAAAAATAATTATTGAAAATAATTTTGAACTCGTGCGTATATTTTTCGAAAAATATTATATGATTCATTTATGAAACTAATGACTTAAAAATGTAAATGTCTGAACCATGTATTTATACAAAAACTAACCATGTAAACTAACAAATACATTTTTTTTTTCAATTTTACTCTAAATTTGTTTACAGTATATTTTTTTTGCAAAAGAACCTCATGCTCCTTCATTTCGAAATTTCATCTAGACACGTACGATTGTTGAAGGTGTGCAATTATGGCTGCTACTTCTCCTTATTAAAGAGCATTTCTGCTTCGCAAAATGTTCGGTGGAAATGATTTATCTCTTGTTTGATTAGTTATGCTTGAAAAGCCTATTTTCGCAATATAGAGGTGTCTTTACATGTAGTCATTACACTTATGCCAAAAAATGATTCAAAACGTGCCTAAAAACTCTGGCTTTGTAGACACAACTACTGAATGAACTGCTGCTACCATAACGAACGCCATCGGCACGTCTGGTGTCTGCGGTTTTTCTCGTGGCTGTAGGGCAATACTTGGAGGACCATTACTAAGGTGACCAACCGTCCTCTTTTTGTAAGCTCTGTCCTCCCTCGTAAAGTGTCCCCCTTTTCGATATTTCAAATTAGAAGCCTGAATATATATATTTAAATTCTGAAAAATTAATACAGTGGGAAAATTAACACAATGAAATTGATAAAAAAAAATGGGTGGAAATATTCAGCCATTTCAAAAATGAGCATTTTCCGTGCGAAAATTTATTTATTCTTGTTCAAGTTTTCTTGCACTTCCCTGGAACTAATGCAGCAGTTGAAAGGGTATTTCCAATTTATAATGATTTTTGGACATGTGAGAAATCGAGATTGGATATTGACACTCTAGCTGCAGCTATTGCCGTAAAACTGAATGTGAAGGATATTTCTTATTCAGATATTTCCAATATATTGTTAGAAGATGATACATTGACAAAAAATATTCATTCTATGGAAAAGTAATCCTTTAAATGATAATTAATAGGCACGTAAGCATAAATACAATTAAAAATGTTACAAATGCTTTTATTATGCATTTATCATATTGTAGTGCATTCTGTATTATTGTTGGAATAAACAAAATGTTTCTTTTATTAATAATTTTTTTCTTCGATTTATTAGCGACCTCTTTTTCAGTCTAAAAATGTTGATCACCTTATTTTAAAGCTCTAAAATCGAATTAAAAATGTCACCTCTCATTGAAGAATGTCTGAAAGAAAAAAAATCGTTAAAATAAGAATTACTTAAAATTTCATAACGTTTTTAAGTTTCATTTGCTTTAGTTTTATCGCCCAGTTTGTAAGAGGGAAGAAAAAGAAAGGAAAGAAAGATATAGAATGGACTGTATAATACAGGAGTGTCAAACTCGCGGGGCAGCATACGTCCCACAACGAATATTTTTGCGGCCCAGTGAACATAACAATATGTAAAAAAAATTTTAATACGAATTCCATTGCTTAATTTTTAAAACACCTAATTATGCATTATTAATAATGATGAACCACAACTTCCGCCAGTGGCTAATTTACTGGTTGTGTTACATCGATGCACCAATTCCACCGACACCCGCGGATATTTTAGGAGCCGATAATGAAATAAAACGATTGGAAGAAAATTTCTTTCTCTTTCTTCTTAAAATAAGTTTCTAACCATATGTAAACGGAGGTAATCGAAATTCGGTGCTGTTCAAATTCGAAGTCAGTTCAGTGAAGTTTGGATAACTGAATTTTACGAATATTTGCAATCCAGGTTAGAAAATACTCAAAAATTGGCATATGAAATTATTTCCATGTTTGAAAGTAGTTATTGGTGCGAGCGATTATTTTCCACTTTTGAAAGGGAATTAGTCTCCTGTAAGATCCAAAATACTGATTTGATTGGGGGGGGGGTGAATTTTCAGCAACAAAGGCTATTATCCCCTATTCATTCCAAGGTTCTTTTCAATCCGTAATCAAAAAAGAGATGAAAATTGCCATCAAAAGACGGGCTAAAATTATTGCCGATCTGACTCGGTCAAGAGAAAAAAAAAATGGCACCCTCCTAGAAAGGCCTCCATATTCTTTTTTCAAAATACTGATAATCACTTTGGATCAGTTTTGAAAGCAAACACTGCATAAGAGATATCCACCGAAGCAAGAAAGAATTTAGTAGAGAAGAGATACTAAGTTTTCTTTTTTATATTGTATTTTCGAAATAAAACTTTTAAAAAAAATTTATGGCCCACATAAACTCAGACCTTGTTTATTTGGACCCTTCTGGCATTTGAGTCTTGATATAACAGAATGCACGACTTTACACACCCCTTTTCAAAAATCAATCATTTACATACGATACAAACTTTAAAAAAATTGAAAAGCAACACTCACAAAATGAAGTGCTAAAAAAATTTTAATGTAAATTAAATTGTTCAGAAAGTCAATTTCGCAAGAACTCTCCTTCCCAATTTTTACTATACATAGAATAGGGCCTACTACAACAACATTTTGAAGGGAAGAAAAACCTTTCCTAATTTAAAAAAAAATGATGTGTAACGTCAGACTCAGAAATAGACAATTTTTATATCAAAAATAAATTTATTAGCTATTAACAAAATGAACACACCAGGGATGAATGGATTTGGACGGAGCGCGTGGACTCTGGGTCCCTAATCTCCGAAACTAACAGGTAGTTACCGGTGGATCTTGCTAGAAAAAACTGGTTTAAACATTAATTGAGGGGATAACAAAATGAAGTTATTTCATCGTACAAGCAATTTTAAGAACTAACTTTCAAGCTTTTTTTAAAATAAACAATCACAAACATTTACATTACGTGCAGTCTGTGCCCCAAGAAAAATACATCAAAACTCTAGTAAAGCCGTCTTACCTCACTATTTGAAATATAAGACTGTAGCCTGAAAACAATTTGTTATAGATATTTAATTATTTTATTGTTTCTGAACATCGTATCTATTTAAATTTTTCATTGACATTTTTTTGAGGGGGGGAGAGATTTTGTCCAGTAACCTCTCCTCCCAACGTCTCGGATTGAAGTTCAGAAAGTCTGATCACTTCAACTGAACTAAAGAAAAACGTGTTACAAAATTTATCTCCATTATAAATAAAATTAAAACCCAGTGTAAAATCAATCACACAAATCAATTTCCAATCGTTCAAAATCGAATAGCTTTCTGCTAAACGTTTATGACTAACATTCTGGCAATTACTAATCATCTTCTTCACAGTTATCTCGGAATCATATTTCATCCTCTGTCATAAAAGAAAATAATGGAAGTGCACACCGATCGCAGATCGTGTAATTAATTACCAAGAAAATAAAGGGATCATTTTAAATCAATAAATAATCAATCTATTTCGATACGATGTATTTGTAAGCCGTGCACTTTTGTTATTTCTCTGTTCGTGGACGAAGCTCGCTCCGAACGATTTGCCCATAAATTAAAAGAGAAGCCATTTATTTCATAGCTATCGGTTGAAGCAATCTAGAAGAATCGTAATTTGTATTCATTATTTTACTCAGAAACGAGATTTCTCATCATAAAACTGCATTAATGGAGAGTTTAACAGTTGCCTTTTCTACTTTTTATTGCTAGGAATGAGTGATAGTAACAGTGACTCTATGATTCTCATGGTTTAATGATGGGAACGTATGATTTATTTTTATTAGTACGTATGATTAGAGATTAGAACATATGATTAGAGATTTTTCCGGGAGATGTTTCATTTTTTATTGAGTGATATTTTATGAATTTCTAATAAATATGTTTTGGATTCCAAAAATTACGAGTGGAAATTGAAACAAACGATGAAATTGAAACAAAATATTGTATGAATATTTTAAATATGATTGCTAAATCCAGGAATGATAGTATATTATTCGTTAGCTGAAAGGTACAAAAAAATATTAGACAAACCTAAATATGCATGTAAAAGCAAAAAAATAAAGTAGACCAGTGAATCATCTACTAACAAATCAGGGTTGCCATATTGCCTTTTTAAGGCCAAATTTTCGAAATTTGGCCTTTTTCAAAGCGGTTGGCCTTAAGAATTTTCATTTGACCTTTTTTTGGCTTTATTTTCATTCATGATTTTTATAACTGCTTGTTACAACTATTTTTACTGTTTTTTTATAAAATTTTTTTTGTATTCTAAAATTATATTTAGAACGGATTCGATCTGGATAGTAGGTGAATAAGATCTGTTAAAAGTGTCCTGCAGTAATTTATCCAGATAACGGACCCAGCATCACACAAAAGGTTTTATTTGGACATAAGCATACAAACACACGCACACAGGACAAATCACAGGAACAACAGGTACACGGAAAAAGAAATAAGTACGTCTCGCCTCTTCGGCCCCGAGATTACATCCGCTAGAGAAGGGAAAAAGATTCCCCCTTTACAATTTCCGGTAGGGATTAAATCTCGAACAACATCGAAACTAAAAACAGAACATTCTTGAAATTTTATTGCTTATTTGAAGCGCTTACTATGAGTCTGAAATCAATTTTATTTATACTAATGGAATAAACTTTTTATACTGTTTATTATTTATTTTGAGTACGGAATCACTTTTCATTTATTATGACAACACTGAAAAATAACTTTGCATACTTTCGTTCACTCGTGAGATAATATGCTATATTCAGCTATATCATTTAACCATCACTTTTCATTGTAAAGTTGTTTATGGAGTGGCTAAAAATTTTTTCCATTCACGCGGTCAGGTGACAAGGACGACACCCGACCCGCACCTCCCTCCAAACTTCCGAGCCACACAACAGGGGGACCAGGTGCACGATGATTTTACGTGCATCAGGCCATCTTACACCGCGGTTCTTCGGTGGAATCGGGTTTCGAACTTGCAACCCTTCTGCTCCGAAGCAGAGATCTTTTCTAGGTCATCGCGCCCTTCTCCATCGAGTTAAATCCTTGACACGGTCAATAATATCAACATGATGATAGTTTAAAAAAAAAACTAATGTGATTTCTGCAGTCAACGATTCATTTGATAGAACGTAGAAAACCACGTGCGACCAAATCAATAATAAATCACGTATTTCGTGTTTCTACGCGTTTCGGGGCTATAGAATTCACGAAATTAATTAACTTTCAGTTTAAATATAGAGCTTCATTATTCAGAATATCTAATACCACTCAAAATATACTAATTTTAAATACATCTCACATCTGTATTATATCCAGGACTATATCCCTGATCGTAATGGTAAAGTGACCAACTTTTTTACTATGATAAGAAGGACGCAAATAAATAGAAGAAAAAAGTATCGTTAATTAAAAAACACATTTTGTTTATTGCAACAAGGATACAGCATACACTACAATATAATAAATGCATAATGAAATCATTTGTAATATTTTAAAATGCATTTATGCTTACATGTCTATTAATTATTAGAGTAAAACCTGTTTAAAACAGACACTGTAAGAAACGGAATCCTGTCTTAAGCGGAAAAAATTTTTGGTCCCGTCGAAAAGTATAGAAAGATTCATAGTACATCCCCTCCATAAAACGGAACCTGTCTAACGCGGAAACGGACAGAATTTCAAGGAACAATTCATAATATTTCATTGTTAGAAAACCTGTTCTAAGGGACGAAAGCTCGCAAGTTTTCCAAAAATTCTTTTTATTTCCTTCGGTACAGAAAGAAAAAGAAAAAAAAATGTTGATGCGAATTTATCTTACCTAAATGTTTGCATCGAAAATTATTCATCAGCCTAAGATATAGTGCAAGTAATCTGTAGATTTTGTCGATCAACGGTAAAGTTTCCAATATGAGTGCGAAAGAATTCATATCAATCGACGATGATATTTTAACAGAGGTTCCTATTGATAATGCGAATGATATAATTCAAAGGCATACGGAGAATGATAGCAGTCATGATGATGAATGTACTTTTAATGAAAACATTTCCGATAAAGAACAACTCTCCGTTAAATCATATGGATCCTTTTTAGATACAGTACATGAACTTCAAAAGTGTGCCATAAGTCAGGGAGATGCTGAAATGCTTGAACTTTTGAAAAATATGAAAATATTAACACAGAGAAGAATTAATTATTCATAAAAAGATATGTACAGAAAACAATGCTGGATAATTTTAAAATGTTGATTTAGCAAATAAACTTATTTTCCTTAAATTTGTATAGCTTTTGAGTAAGGATAATCAATTGTTTAGAGTAAGCAATGACTATGAAATTTATTTCTATTTAGTGTCCAGAAGCAATATTATTAAAATAAAATGCATATAAACATCTAAATTGTATATGTTTGATAGTTTTTATTGTTATTGCGTAATTTTAAAAATTTAACCAAGTCTTAATTTTAAAATGTGACACTTATTAAAACGTAATTATCGTAATATTTATATTTTATGTTAGTATATTGTTAATCTTAGAATATCTCTTTTATTACAATCGATTTAATTTAAATAATGATTATATACATTTTAAATCCTCATACACTAATGAACCCTATCTCAAACGGAAAAATTTTCTAGTCCCTTTGGATTCCGTTTAGTACAGGTTTTACTGTCATTAAAAGATTACTTTTACACAGAATGATTACTTTCACACATATTTCTCAATTTATCTTCTGACAATATATTAGAAATATCTCGAGCAAGAAATATCCTTCATATTGAGTTTTACGGCAAGAGCTTCAGTTAAAGTGTTAATATTCAATCTCGATTTCTCACATGTCCAAAAATCATTAGCAATTGGAAATACCCTTTCAACTGGTGAATTAATTCTAGGACAGCACAACAAAAACTGAACAGAATAAATAAATTTTCGCATGGAATATCTTCATTTTTGAAATGGCTGAATACTTTCACCCATCTGTTATCAATTTCGAAAAGGAGGACATGTAGGAGGACACTTTACGGGGGGGAGGGGCCGAACTTAGAAAAGGAGGACGGTTGGTCACCTTAGTAATGGTCCTCCAAGTACTGTCCTACAGCCACGAGAAAAACCCCAGACACCAGACATGCCGATAACGTTCGTTATGGTAACGGGATATTCCACTGCATTTTGGGGGTGAAGGAAATGGTTTTATTTCATTTGGCGCAGATAGAATCAGCGGAAGTCTCATTTTGTTTTGTACTTCGGTCGAAAACGAATTCCTCGCCTAACGAAGTGCGCTTAGTTTGCCAAATGTTGCGGTTGATTTTATACCCGTTTACCTTCTTTCTTCGGCTGCTTGAGGCAACGTTCAGGGTTTTTCTAGTGGCGGTAGGAGAGTAACTTTCGTGGTACTATCAACGTGAGAAGTCGTTTACTATATTCATTTTTGATCACTTCTCGGCCTATTAAGCCTTAGATCAGAGGTTCCCCAACTTTTTTTTCGTGCCTACCCCGTGATTATTCTTTTGGTTTTCACGTACCTTCTACTATCATATCCAACCCCATCCTTCTAAGCAAAGAAGTTGTTATCAATAATGTTAAGGTTAGCTTAAAAGCTAAATGACTCGAATTAATAACATTTGCTCGGCTTATTTTTGATTTTACATTTTATTGCATTTTTGTAATAGTAACGCCAAAGCAAATAAAAGCAGTATTGCAATTATTTCGTTCTGACTTATAAGGATAGTTAAAAATTACACTTCGTAATAATCAACTATTCAAATGGTATAGTTATTCAATATAATGTGACCAACCGTCCAGTCCTCCTTTTGTAAGTTCTGTCCTCCCTCGAGAAGTGTCCTCCTTTTAGATATTTGAAATTAGAAGACTGAATTCAGATTTGATTTCTTGAAAAATTAATACAATGGGGAAATAAACACGATGAAATTGTTAAACGATGGTGGAAATATTCAGCCATTTCAAAAATGAGCATTTTCCATGTGAAAAGTTGTTTATTCTTGTCCAATTTCTTTGGACTGCCCTGGAACTGATGCAGCGGTTGACAGGGTATTTTCTCTTGCTAATGTGCAAAATAGAGATTGAATATTGATATTCTAGCTGCAGCTCTTGCCGTAAAATTCAATACGAAGGATATTTCTTGTTCAGATATTTCCAATATATTGCTAGATGATGATACATTCATAACAAAATTCTATGGAAAAGTACTCATTTAAATAATAATGAATAGACATGTAAACATAATTCCAATTTAAAACGTTACAAATGTTTATATTATGCATTTATCGTATTATAGTGTATTCTGTATCACTGTTGCAATGAAAAAAATGTTTCTTTTACTTACTATATTTTTTCTTCTATTTATTTGCGTTTTTTGCCTCCTTTTTTTTGTAAAAAAGTTGGTCATCTTATTAAATAGCAAGTATTCACTTGGAGAAACAAAATTCTCTTAACTTTTTTCATCTCTTATGTTTTCTTGTTTCCTCCATTAACAACTTCGAATTCGCGTACCCCCAACGCGTAACCACAGGTTGGGAACCTCCGTCTTAGATCATAAATATCATATTCATGGGATAAATTAATTTTTGAACTAACGCTATGGTAATATTTACATTCCCGATGGCATCATAATTTGATGTTTTAATTCTTTCTGTCAACATAAATTAATCTGGTTAACCTTCCAGCGGGCGCGCTTACGCAAATTGCGTAATTACTTGCATTGTGCATCTTATTACATATATATATCGTATTATTTTACAAAAAATAAATGCAACTTTTATTTATGTTATCTGCATTTATTAGCTTAAGCGTAAACAAATATTTTATAAATAAAAATTGCATATAAATTTATAAAAGAACGATATAAATATGTAATAAGATGCACAATGCAAGTATCTCTTGTATACGCGCGCCCGCTGGAAGGTTAACCCGAATCAGAATCGTGAATAATAGTAGAACTTGCAACCCTGATCCGTTCATAAATTAATGTTCCGATCCTTTCTGCCACATAATTTCGTACCATTCTCCGAATAAGTGCTGTAAATGATATCCTTTCAATAATGGTTTGTATTCTTGAACCAAACATAAAGTAGCATTTTGATCCTTTCTGTCATCGTAAATTCATCCCGTTCTCGGAATTACAGTTTTGAATTGTGTTTTCACGTGCTTGAGGAAGTCATAAAGCTGTCCCGCGTATTCTCAATAAATACTGTGGAATATATAAACTATCTCTTTTCATCTGTAATCGTGGGCTGACATACAATCCTTAAGATGTTAAATAAAGGATTTGTTGCCGACTTATTGCTGTTATCGCGTTAGAAGCAACGAAAGTTTGCTTAGTATACCAAATAAAACCAGCGGGAGTGGCCTCCCCTAAACTTTCTCGTATACTTTTCAAACATTTGTCATTTCCCTTCCCCCTGCGATGATAAAAAGTTCCAACCAACTGTAACCCAGAATGCAATGACTATCAGAAGGTTTTTCATTGTTGATTATAGTGATAATAAAATATTGAGGTGAAGAATCATATTCAAAAAGATACGTATGTATTAAAACTTCGCAAAATTTATTTGTTTTTATCAAACTTTAGCAATGCGAGTTCCGCGTGCGGAGAAGAAAACAGGAGAATAGCTTGCGCATGCGCAGAGATTGCTTCCAATACGCAAGTAAAACGAGACGCCCTAAATGTTTGCTCCCTTACGAAATCTCGCCGCCAGAATTGGATTTTGGCAAACTGCCAAGTTTTCGGAATATCCCTTCTTTGCACAGGCATTTACGCATGCGCATGGAGTTGAACAAGTATGCTATTATACAGACCGACAGACAGTCAGCCTGTTACGGATTTGGCCCAAAATTTTATACGGACCTACATTCATGATGATAAAACTGTGTACCAAATTTTATCCATCTAGCTATTCAAGTGTTTGAGTTATGGTGTGCACATGAACGCGGACAGACGGACTTCCCGTAGACGGATTTTGTCCAAAATTTGATAGAAACCTACAAATTATGTGTTAAGACCATATACCAAATTTCATCCCAGTAGCTCTAATAGTTTTCGAGTTATCGTGTTCACAGACAGACAGACACACACACAGACAGACAGACGTAATTCCAAAATTATGTTTTTCGGAACCAGGGAGGTCTAAAACATGGAGATTCGTCGAAATCTCGAGTTCGAATTTTTTGACGATTACAATACTTTCTCTTTGTATACTTCGTATACGAGAAAGTAAAAAAGCAAAATTAGATTTCACTTCACATTTATTTCTAACCTTGTAGCACAACAGATAATCACCATTTATGGAAAAGGAAGACAAAATTCTATCCATTTTTAAAATCTGTGCCGATACAATTAGAACGAAGCATACAATTAAAATATAATAATTGAACTAGCGAAGCGAGGTCCGGTTTCAACCCGACTTTTTGGCATTTCGTCTATTTGTGTAAACGTAATTTTATCAATGTCTGACAAAAGCATGAATGTGAATCATTTATTGTTATAAGAGTATGTTTTCAGAGGAATGGCAATAGCCAGATGTTATTTTGCTTTGAATTTTGATTTTAATAATAATAAAAAAAATTTAAGGTATAAGCTTTTATTCAAAATGCACTTTAAATGAGAAAATGCATTACACATTATAACTTCGTCAGCATGAACTCAAAAGTAAAAATTGCGATTACATTATCTCGAATTTGAAAAAAGTGCGACACAGACCGAGAGACGAAACAAGACTCACTTCCCCGATCTGACCTTTGACCCTCAAGGCGCTTCGAAATGGGGATGATTGACAGGCGACGCACCTTCTATTGAGTATCATCTAGTGGTGTTGTTACAACCCTACGTAACGTGAGGTTACCACCTTCCAAACTTTATCGCCCAAATATAAGACTAAAATTTTGATATTATTTTGTTAGTTTTAAAATAGGTATAGATTGCAATTTTTTTTGCATAATATTGTATTGTCTCCGGAAACAAACCCATGTGCTAAATTTTAAGCTGTAGCTCGATTGGAAGTGGGTAAGAAATCGATCCTAAGATTTGTGGACAAGACACTCAAGTTGAATAAAAACTTATAAAAAACGAAGTTACGAAATGCATTTGTTTTCAATCATTTAATAAATGTTTGTTTAGTGTTTAAAAATAGCCTTAAGAATGTCTAATTTAAGCAGTTAAATACACAAAAAGCCAACATTTGCCTGCATAGTATGTGTTTGTTACTCAGTCATGCATGACCAAACGCATTGTTCGATTTTTTTCAGATTTGGCATGAAAGTTCCTCCGACATATGTGTAAGGTATTTTTTTATGCCTTTCGAAATGGTGGCCGTTTTAATGGTTTCAGCGATTTAATGAATTCAATGAATGAGTTTGGCACCATTAAAAAAAAATGAGTCATTTTGGCGATGGCGAGGTATTTAATTTTAATTTTGTTAATAAGATAAAGGCAGGCATTTAATTTAAACCCAAAATT